>CM034352.1:59802790-59964300 GCA_019925275.1 Mytilus edulis | reverse complement strand
CCCTTTTTTGTATTGCATCAATTATACCAGTTCTGAAGGACTGGCTACTTTGTTACTAGTACTCTCTGGAACTCACTGAGAACCTGTAGTGCACACGAATTCAACGTGAACATCTGAAGGTTGACATCATGGCGTGTACAATAAATTGAATTACGAACCATAACAAAGTGATCTTATCACATTCTCACTTATTTATTCAATTACCCTTAAATTTTGGATAAAGATAGGGGGACCATATCGACTATTCATAATTTATTTTGAAAATCGCTAAGTTACAGTTGAGATTGAAATTCAAATTTTTCACTAGAAAAGACTGGGAACAGTTAACAAAAACCTTAAAATACAAGGTTGGTTTGTGTGTGTGTGTGTTTTTTTCTTTCTTTTTCGTAACA
This sequence comes from Mytilus edulis, assembly GCA_019925275.1. Taxonomy (NCBI): domain Eukaryota; kingdom Metazoa; phylum Mollusca; class Bivalvia; order Mytilida; family Mytilidae; genus Mytilus; species Mytilus edulis. Next base: position 59,963,908 of record CM034352.1, on the reverse strand, counting down.
TTTACAGCAAACAAAATAAACGACCTAGTGAATGTATGATTATATGGATTGAATCTTCAATGTGATGTCAAACTAAAGAATAGGGGCTAAAGTACAATATGCGATCACAAATCTTTATACTAAGGAACAAGGACTAATTAAAGTACAATGTGCGATCACAAATCTTTATACTAAGGAACAAGGACTAATTAAAGTACAATGTGCGATCACAAATCTTTATACTAAGGAACAAGGACTATTTAAAGTACAATCAATGTGCGATCACAAATCTTTAAGCTTCTTTTGTTTGCACTGGACAAACCAACTAACATTATGCGAGAAAAGTTAGATATATACACGTATTGAAAAGATAAATGAGAACAAATCTGGCTTAATATATGTTCAAATGTATTGTAAAATATTAACGACACGAGAGTACTATAAAATACCCCCAAAAATATATCTATTTACATAACTCTATCCAAACAAGGGAACTGGAGTGTGCAGTGTACAATTTCTTATATAAATAGAAAGGTATGTCATGCTGGCCTGTCATGCTCAGCCTAAAACATAAATCAACCGTGAAATGTTTAACCTTTAACACCCCAAAAGTGAATTTTATTACAACTTTGATTTCAGATTAAGTAGATCTTGATTTTTAAATTATTTTTGCCCCGTGTTATCAATTTCATGTTACCCTTATTTCTTCTTTTTCAATTATGTCGCTCATTCAACTTGGTTGATAGTCATAATTTTTCAACTAAAATCAATACACACTAAATCATACATGAATAAGTATGACTTTCGCTTTATTATACTCAGAATGACTTGCAAACTCAATTAACGACGAGAATCAGTCTATTTTTCGAGTTAAACAATTGTTAAAATCGTCGTTTTAAGTTTACAACTCTTATCCTTCCGGAGCACCTGAGATAACCCCTAGTTTTTTGGGGGGTTCGTGTTGTTTATTCTTTAGTTTTCTATGTTGTGTCATGCGTGCTGTTTTTTTGGTTGTCTTTTTCATTTTTAGCCATGGCGTTTGTTTTAGATTTATGAGTTTGACTGTCCCTTTGGTATCTTTCGTCCCTCTTTTGTAAGAAGTCTTTGGTGATAATTTTCTTCGTAAAATAGTAAGCTTAAAATAGTACTTTGATTTTTCAAAAACATCCGGTGTTCAACCAACTAGTCAAAAGTGTTTTGTTAAAATATACATTTCACTTTTTTTGGCCTTTTGAAAATGTTGTTTTTGAGATTTTACTTTTTGTTATGCACACACTGTGATATACACTTTGTTGTAAAAATGTTCAGCAGTGATATCTACGAATTTCTAATCAAGACCAGGAAGATAAAGGAAGTTATTGTCCTTCAAAGTTTTTAACAGAAACTGTGATTGAAGCATATCAGCATATAAAAAGTTCATATGTTTTGCAAAGCAAGACTTACAAATTAGGCAAAGGTTCGATCCCCGTTTCGGCTCTCATTTGCGAGTATGATCTTGATATAAGTCCGTCGAATTGTGACGATAAATGGCTGACCTGTTTTAAGAGAGTCATATCTCTTGCACGCAAGACACCTTTGTAGATTTCGAAAAAGAGCAGGTTAATGCCGCTACAAGGCAGAACCCGCACCAGCAAAGTGCAAAGGGATTAATATAAGTTGCCATTACTTGTTTCTCAGTCCACTATAAATAAAAAGGTTTAAACTTAGTCATCATGAACGAACTTGTAAGTCTACCTCTCATTAGAAGTTGTATCCCTCGATAGACAATTCTTACCAATTGTTTTATTTATTGTAGAAACTATAGTAGATGGAGAAAACCTTAAAATGGCAAAGCTGTTAGTAGTACCGATACACCCTTATTGGCGGCAGATCAAACTTTACATCACAGGCTGCATTACATCGTTTAAAATGTCGTCACAATGTTGTAATCATAGCTTTGGTCTGCCCCAAGATTGATAATTGTTTTGTAGTTTATCAGAAAGCACATTTCTTTTACATCTCAAACTTATTTCAAACATTTTAATAGATGTAACTCAACTTTGGTCTATCAACTTTCGCTATTCATGACTTTTGCAATCATGTCAATGATTTTTCAGTCTCGACCGATATACAAACCATTGAAGCACAACATTAACCTGTAATTTGTTAACATATTTGTTCTTTGTCTATGAATAACTGTCCATCTACTGACATTCAAACTATAGCTCCATCTATTTTTATCTTTTTATTGTGTATTTGTTTTCTTGTTTATAGATTCTCTCATGTAATGGCGGCACCTCTTTAGTTACTCTTTATGTGTCGTGTCTAAATTTAAATTGCAACACTTAAGAGTGACTGAATAGGTTGAACAAAATCTTCACAAGAAAGAGAAATGGAAGACACATTGGAACAGCACCAGACATTTTAGCATTCAAGCTTATAAATGAATACTCAGATCTGTATATTAATGTGAGCAAGCTTTTGTACATACATTTTCTGTCAATATTTTCACTACCACATAAAGTGACATAAACTAATTTTATTATAGAAATGCTGTTTCTGAGAAAAAAAAGTACATTTCTGAATGAAAATGAAAGTAGATAATTGTTGTTTACTCATGGATATCAATTGTAACTACTTTTTGTTCATCATGACCAGTAATCTCAAATTAAAGAAAAAATGTACAAATTACTGATAAATTATTTTTGCCCTGCAAGATCCTGTAAAAGGGAGTGGCTGGATCAATGATCTGATAGTAGTAAGTATGTTACCAGACATAGACATAATTATGATACCCTGATTAGGGTTACATAATATGAGGTGTTTTTTTTATTGACTATTGACTATGAAGAACCTTTGAGAGCATGCTCATGTGTCCTAAGCCATACATTATCACTTTTGAAACAACATCTCAAACAGTTTAAAGACTCATAACTCCTACAAAAATCAACTGATAAAAAAGTGTGGATATAAACACCTACATATTATGTCCTTATTATATAAATAGTTTCATTAAATTCTATTGTGTGGTTTCAGAGGAGTTGTGAGGACAAACTATTGCATTAGTATATTTAGGTCAAAATTTTATGTTCAAAGATGTTTAACTCCTTGAAAAAATCATAATATCTTGTCAATATGAACATCTACATAGGATGAAAAAAGTAAATGAAAAAGTTTCATGAAATTCTGCTGACGTGTGGTTTCAGAGGGGGTTGCTGGTCAAAAACATTTAACCCTCAAGAACTTTGTTTTGTGGGGTATAATAAATAGGATGGTTGTGGATTGGTAATTAATCCATTCATAAAAAAGAACAGATTTTAACTCATACCATTTCATTTCTGAGCATGTATACTTGATGAATGGGAGGCAACTCCTGTCTGTTGGATTCATTCACTGTCTTATTTAGACAATGAACAATGTAAAGATTGACATATTGTACTTATTATTAAACCTTTCTTTTGTTAAAGACTTTATTTTGACCTCAAATGTATTACAGATATTTGTATCATTATGTTGATAACTCTTTAACATATACCCCACTCCATCTTATTTATATGCCATGCTATATCTTTGAATTTTTCTTGAAAAGCAACAAATCCAAATAAGAATTCATATCTTAATTTTTTTCTTGTTTCTTTATTAATTTATAAGATCTGATGATCTTATTTGTATCTTTCTTGAACAGCTAATGTAATTTCCATTCCACATTTCTTCACTAAGTCCTAAAACAACAAAAGATAATATGTTAGCATTCTTTCCAAAATATTGCCATAGTTAAAAATAAGCAAAGTAAAATCTAAATACAGAATACTTATTTCCCACAGAAATGGATTAAACACTTCTGAACTTTTCTGGAAAACAAAAGTTTAGATATGCAATAGAAAGAAATGTACAATTTGTTCATAGAAGATATCATGTTGTTGCAATAAAATTAACGGTACCAATTTTCTTGCACCAGATGCGCATTTCGACAATACATGTCTCTTTAGTGATGCTTGTGGCCAAAATATTTGAAATCCAAAGCTTGTATAAAAGATGAAGAGCTATAATCCAAAAGGTCCAAAAAGTATAGCCAAATCCGTGAAAGGAATCAGAGCTTTGCATCTGTTGATAAATCAGGCAGTTTCTTGTTCATAGTTTCACATAAATAGTGTTTTTAGCTTAAAAAGTCCATTATTTGTGATTTTAGTAAAAAATATTGTTTGACAATGATTAAAATGTTCTTCTACCATGAATATATAATGGGTGTTGATACACAGTACAAAAAAACGACTTTTAATCAAGCTTTTTATGGAATGAAACAAATGTGCATGTATGGGAACACATTTTCTCACAAAAACTTGTAGTTGCATTTGGACAATGTTTCTTAATGCACAAACTCCCTCAATTAGGTAGAAATCAGTAGAGGCATCCTATAAAATGTTAAATATGTTACCAAACAATTTTATTTTTACTGGTGTGCAAGCACATTATTTAACATGTTTTTTCCACCAGAATTATTATACAGTATGTGTATATATTTATGTTATTTGATAATTACTTAACACCCCAGTAGCCAGTACTTCGGTTCTGGCATGAAAATACAGATTTTTTGTGTTATTAAAATTTACTGTTACAAAATGATAGAAATTATTATAAATTAAGGAATGTATCTCCCTCATGCATAGCTCTGATTCTTTTCACGGATTTGGCTATACTTTTTGGACCTTTTGGATTATAGCTCTTCATCTTTAATTTATTTAAGCTTTGGATTTCAAATATTTTGGCCACGAGCATCACTGAAGAGACATGTATTGTCGAAATGCGCATCTGGTGCAAGAAAATTGGTACCGTTAATTTTATTACTACCACTGGGTCGATGCCTCTGCTGGTGGACTATTAGTCCCCGAGGGTATCACCACCCCAGTAGCCAGTACTTCGGTTCTGGCATGAAAATACGGATTTTTTGTGTTATTAAAATTTACTGTTACAAAATGATAGAAATTATTATAAATTAAGGAATGTATCTCCCTCATGCATAGCTCTGATTCTTTTCACGGATTTGGCTATACTTTTTGGACCTTTTGGATTATAGCTCTTCATCTTTAATTTATTTAAGCTTTGGATTTCAAATATTTTGGCCACGAGCATCACTGAAGAGACATGTATTGTCGAAATGCGCATCTGGTGCAAGAAAATTGGTACCGTTAATTTTATTAACACAGAAACTTTATTGATTTATAAGGCAAAGATTGACCCTTATGATTATCTGTATGTTTGAAGAATAAGTTTGGGTAAATTTAAATCAAGGATGAGTTTGTTATTAAAACTAGAGGCTCTTAAGAGCCTGTGTCGCTCACCTTGGTCTATGTGCATATTAAACAAAAGACACCGATGGATTAATGACAAAATTGTGTTTTGGTGATGGTGATGTGTTTGTAGATCTTACTTTACTGAACATTCTTGCTACAATTATCTCTATCTATAGTGAATTTGGCCCATTAGTTACATAGGAAAATATTTTGTTAAAATTTACAAAATTTATGAAAATTGTTAAAAAATGACTATAAAGGGCAATAACTCCTTAAGGGGTCAACTGACCATTTTGGTTATGTTGACTTATTTGTAGATCTTACTTTGCTGAACATTATTGCTGTATACAGTTTATCTCTATCTATAATAATATTCAAGATAATAAACAAAAACGGCAAAATTTCCTTAAAATTGCCAATTCAGGGGCAGCAACCCCACAACCAGTTGTCCAAATCCTGAAAATTTCAAAGCAGATAGATCTTGACTTGATAAACAATTTAACCCCATGTCAGATTTGCTCTTAATGTTTCGGTTTCAGAGTTATAAGCCACAATCTACATTTTACCCCTATGTTCTATTTTTAGCCATGGTGGCCATCTTGGTTGGTTGGCCGGGTCACCAGACACATTTTTAGCTCACCTGGCCCAAAGGGCCAAGTGAGCTTTTCTCATCACTTGGCGTCCGGTGTCGTCGTCCTGCGTTAACTTTTACAAAAATCTTCTCCTCTGAAACTACTGGGCCAAATTTAACCAAACTTGGCCACAATCATCATTGGGGTATCTAGTTTAAAAAATGTGTCCGGTGACCCGGCCAACCAACTAAGATGGCCGCCATGGCTTAAAATAGAACATAGGGGTAAAATGCAGTTTTTGGCTTATAACTCAAAAACCAAAGCATTTAGAGCAAATCCGACTGGGGTGATATTGTTCATCAGGTCAAGATCTATCTGCCCTGAAATTTTCAGATGAATCGGACATTTCGTTGTTGGGTTGCTGCCCCTGAAATGGTATTTTTAAGGAAATTTTGCTGTTTTTGGTTTTTATCTTGAATATTATTATATAGAGATAAACTGTAAACAGCAATAATGTTCAGCAATGAAAGATCTACAAATAAGTCACCATGACTAAAATGGTCAGTTGAACACTTTAGGAGTTATTGCCCTTTATAGTCAATTTTTAACCATTTTTCGTAAATCTTAGTTATCTTTTAGAAAATATTCTCCTCTAAAACTACTGGGCCAAATTTAACCAAACTTGGCCACAATCATCATTGGGGTATCTAGTTTAAAAAATGTGTCCAGTGACCCGGCCAACCAAACAAGATGGCCACCATGGCTAAAAATAGAACATAGGGGTAAAATGCAGTTTTTGGCTTATAACTCAAAAACAAAAGCATTAAGAGCAAATCTGACTGGAATTAAAATTGTTGATCAGGTCACGATCTATCAGCCCTGGAATTTTCAGATGAATCGGATAATCGGTTGTTAGGTTGGTGCCCCTGAATTGGTAATTTTGAGGAAATTTTTCTGTTTTTTTGTTATTATCTTGAATATTATTATAGATAGAGATAAACTGTAAACAGCAATAATGTACAGCAAAGTAAGAACTAAAAATAAGTCAGTATGACCAAAATAGTCAATTGACCCCCTAAGGAGTTATTGCCCTTCATAGTCCATTTTTAACAATTTTCATAAAATTTGAAGATTTTCAATAACATTTTCCACAGAAAGTACTGTTTTAGATAGAGATAATTGTAAGTAGCAAGAATGTTTAGTAAAGTAAGATCTACAAACACATCACCATCACCAAAACACAATTTTGTCATGAATCCATCTGTGTCCATTGTTTAATATTCACATAGACCAAGGTGAGCGACACAGGCTCTTTAGAGCCTCTAGTTTAAACTAAATACCCTAATGATGATTGTGGCCGAATTTGGTTAAATTTAGCCCAATAGTTTCCGAGGAGACGATTTTTGTAAAAGTTAACGACGACGGACAATGGACGCCAAGTGATGAGAAAAGCTAACTTGGCCTTTTAGGCCAGGCGAGATAAAAATATGAAATGGGAGATAATTTATATAGGAAGGGCCTTCTTGTCACACCTACATTTTCTAAATTTGTATGGATGTTTTCGCACATGAAAACTTCTGACAGACGAGTAAAAAAATCAGAAAAATATTAAATGAGGAGCTTTTCCTGCAGGACTTTCAATGATTTTAATTTAAACTTAATAATTATTAAACCAGTATATTCTTTTCATTACTTTTTGTTCATTATAAAACTCTATATGTTTCAGTTCCCCCATATCCTTTAACAAAATAATTTATCCCTTCTATCAGTTAAAACAAGTTTCATGGGTTTTCCTTTTTGGAACTTATATTATTGAAGAACTCTGCTAAAAAGAACTCTTTGTACTGTGTCCATTTTGAAGAAAACATAGATGATGTTCTTTCACTAAATAATTCAAAATTTGGTGACTATGTGGGACGCATCTATCCAATCGAGCTAGAGATAAAGGATACTACAGATACAGTTAAGTTGGCCTCATATCTTGACTTACATCTAGAAATTGACAATGAGGGTCGGTTGAAAACAAAACTTTACGACAAAAGAGATGATTTCAGCTTCCAATTGTGAACTTTCCATTTCTAAGTAGCAACATTCCAGCAGCACCTGCATACGGGGTATATATCTCCCAATTGATACGATATTCCCGTGCTTGCATTTCCTATCATTATTTTCTTGATAGAGGGTTGCTGCTCACAAGGAAGCTATTAAACCAAGAGTTCCAAATGGTGAAGTTGAAATCATCCCTTCGTAAATTTTACGGACGCCATCACCAGACATGGGGTCAATTACATTTGAAAGTAATTAATTACATTCAATTACAATTACAAAATCTTCAATTAAATTACACATTACATTTGACTTTTTTTACCAATGTAATTAATTACATTCCAATTACTTGGCAAATGTAATTAATTACTTCAATTACATTTGAAAGGAAATTTAAGATAAAACATTGAAAACATGCATTTATTCTATGATATGTACATAAGTATTATACATTGCTCTATAGTTATAACAATTAGAAAGTGTTCAACTAGTATATACATTTTTGTATTGTGTCATATAACTTATTTAAGCATTTTCCCATTACATTTGACCATCATCAGCTTTTCAAATGTTCCATCAGCCAGTCTGCACCTTTCCGGCCTAAATGTTTTTCCAGCAGTGCTAAATAAGCGTTCAACTGGTGCAGATGTGGCTGGAAACACACACTTTCAGCTCTTTTAAGAGTATTTACAAGGTTATTTTTTATTTCAACCGATTTTTCATGTAGAAGTTTCGAAGATAAATGCTTTCTGCTAGGCACTTGATACTTAGTGTCAGCTTTTTCCATCAAGTTTTTAAATTCTTTACTTTCGACAATAGAGAGTGGTAAAAGATCCCCAGCTATGAACATTATAAGAGCATTTGTCATTTCTAACTGTTTTGGATCAGACGGTGAATATTTTACACTTTTTTTTATGCATTGTGTCAATGTTGGTTGAATTTCTTTATTCTCAGAATGCAGAATGTACAAATCTCTGTGTTTTCTCTGAAAATTACAAAAGGCCTTATTTAATATCTTGAAAATATTAAATTGTTTTAATTTACCTATTGAAATTTTACATTTATTTAAATTTATTTGATTGTAAATGATACAAAAAAAGAGCACTATTTTTTATTTTTTGAAATGATTTTCATTTTTATCCCAGCTTATTCAAATTATTTATCTTAAATAAGTGATTTAGAAATCTGACTTCTTAAAACAAAAATAAACTTTAGTTTTAATCACAACTAATTAATTTAATAAACAAAATATTTTCCAAATTTAAATGTAAGCTATTAGAGGATATAAGATAAATGAAATCTGATTAGAAATGAAAAAGAAGCATTATGAATTTATTAATTTTTAAAATTCTTATATAGTATTACCTTCATATGTGTAACAAAGTTGGATGTAACTTTATAACTTCCACTAATGAGGGTGCCACAATGCATACATTTTCCTTTGAAAGTATTTCCATTTTGGAAGTCATCAGGAACAGTAAAATGTTCCAGTACACTCTTGGAGCTCATTTTTAAATCTGATAAAATGTTTTCTTTCAACATTCATATATATAGTGAACAAATTTTGCAAGTGAGATTTTGTCATATGCATTATCCCTTCAAGAATTTAAACATGTACCTATAGGCCCTAGGGGTATATTTATCTCTCTCTAATTAGCCTTATATCTGTTTAACATAACTGTTATAAAAACAGTCATTATATAGATTGTAATAAAACAAATAGCCAGAGGTTATATTTATTGGTTATTTAAGTCCTTGAATAAAGTTAATTATGTTAAATCATGGAAGTATTATATTGACAGGAACTCCAACGAAAAATTAGCGCATTCGCACCCCACTGATTTCTTTAGGAAAATAAAAGGTTCCGACTCAGTATGTCAAGTATGTGATAACTCCTTTGTGGGGTATCTGCGATGCCGCCCTCGCGTGTGTAGTTTACAGAAACTGATCTTATCACGTGATCTGTTATCGAGGGTCTAATCTACCTACCAATGTAAATAAACACGGAAACTCCCGTGGCTAATTGCGAATCGCTACATGAATAACGACACCTGTTTCTATTCAATAATTAAAGACTACAGCTGAAACAATCTTAAAAATCGGTCCATATTTAACAGAATGACAAAAGAAAAATAACTGTATTTGGAAAGAAGATAAGATTATTTTTAGTTTTGTCTAATATGTTTTTATCACTAGAACTAGGAAATCGGGAAATATCGGATTATGCAGATTACATGACTCTGAAGTAGAGTGTTTGCAGAAAATAATTTGATGTCCCTGTAGTGTGCCTGATGGCGCCTGATAACTCAAATTTTAAGTTAAAGATTGTAAATTTTAATCGAGTGTAACACAAATATTAATAGTTTCTCGATCGTAAAATGTAAGTTAACATATTTATAGAAATTGTTTTAAGCACTAAGAGGTGGATAATTATACGCCCGTGATTGTCTCTAGTATGTATCAAGTTAAAACACAGATTACATTTGTACATGTACACCTTCTTTTTTTTTAAAATTCAACCTGGTCCGAGATTGCTCTGGCGTCTGACGGATTTGCTTTGGGAAATTTATAAAATTTTCTTTTTGTTGAAATGAACGAAACATTTGACACCGGACTTTCAGTAAACAATTCAACAAGTGATTTGTTAGCAGTAAACCTCAATTATACATGCAGATTACAACTATTTGTTTCCTTACACAAGACATTTATTATAATTCAATATAAAAATAAGAAGATATGATTGCCAATAAGACTACTCTCCACCAGAGATCAAATGAAACAGAAGTTTTCAACTATAGGTCACCTTACAGCCTTAAACATATTTTAGCAAATCCATTTCATATATGAAAAAAATTCTATTGGCCTGATTATGCACAAAACAAATAGCAGAGAAACAAATAAGCGAATGTAAAGAATAAATAGATATTTGCGATTGAAAATGATGGGGGGGGGATCATATGGCATCTGTTTGAAATTAATCAGTTAGTTGTCAGTAATGATTTTGTTTCACATTGGTAGCGCAAAAGGGGGGTGGTTAATTTTTTACTACAACTGAATCAAATGAAGAATAGCATTACTTTTTTTCAGTAAACTGATATGGCGGAACTGTGGTGGAAAAATTTTGTTTTGCAGTCGGGTCCTTCACAGGGAATCATCTTTTCTATTGAACATGTTTCAGATTTACAAAAGCAATAAAACTCTTCAATTTCTTCTCCGATAATTTTTTCAAATTCTTCATCATCAAAATCGTGCATGTCCATATTGATTAGTGAAATATTTGTAAATGTTGATAGTTTATTAACATAGAAAACCTAAACTGTCAAATATTGGCATGGTCGTTAAATGTCATATCCTTGTCATATCCTTGAAATTAATGTATACATCCGGTTACTTCGGTAAATTCCGTAATTACGAGTATCCCGAAAACGTCGTTGAACCCATGCATCGATACAACTAATTGAAAGATGTAAAATTAATTAACAGATACTTAACGATTTTGCGGCATCGCACTATAAAAGTTTGAAGTCGGTTTGTTGGAGTTCCTGTCAATATAATACTTCCATGGTTAAATCAATGTCTTAAAATATCTATCTAAATCTACTAATTAAGGTCGAGACAGTGACTTTCTAGTGGTTTCTTTTAAAATTATGGCATGTGTCTACATTTTTTTTATCATTCAATACAAAATGAAGAATCTACCATGGTTGTGTTAATACAGAAAGTATACTGTGAAGGCTTTTCTTTGTCAGCTTACAACATTTGTTAAGATTATTGGCCCATCACGAGTTGGTTGACCGTTATGGAATAACCATTTCACAAATGATATTGTATATGTTCCTTATGTCGTAACTACAATCCCCTTCCCTTTCATGAATGTGACCTACCGAATTAGACTATTTACCGGATTTGTTATCACATAAGCAACACAACGGGTGCCGCATGTGGAGCAGGATCTGCTTACCCTTCCTGGGCACCTGAGATCACCCCTAGTTTTTGGTGGGGTTCGTGTTGTTTATTCTTTAGTTTTCTATGTTGTGTTGTGTGTGCTGTTGTTTGTTTGTCTTTTTCATTTTTAGCCATGGCGTTGTGAGTTTGTTTTAGATTTATGAGTTTGACTGTCCCTTTGGTATCTTTCGTCCCTCTCTTTGAGAGTGATCATTTCCTTGCAGCTTTATTTCAACAACTATACAGTTAAGTTTTAATGGAAAAAAATACCTTGTCTAAATCTTTAAGAACAAAATCCGGTGTTGTATCAATACATTTCTGTACATATCTAGATAATTCTAACTCTGACTGAAGATGTGGACCCTAAAAGATAAATATATTTACTTAAATTACAAATATTAAACTAACAATGTATTATTTCAAAATATAACAGGCTTTCAGATAGCCTATTAAAAAAATATCTAAATGTTAACTTGTTCTTACACATCTTCTTGAAAGTGTCAGTGTGATTGTGAATACTGTGGATTCATTATTATTCGTTGGATACCAATTTTCGTGGTTTTCGTGGGTACAGGTGAACCACGAATTCAAATGTTCAACGAATACACTTATTAAATAGGTTTTGTATACAGAGATTGGGAAAACCACGAAATTAAATAGCCACCAATATGCAAAATTTCAGCAATCCACGAAAATTGATACCCACGAAAATAAATGAATCCACAGTAACCAAATAAGTAGGGAACAAAACAATATAAAAAACTTGTCTATTAGTCAAGAATCTTCAGAGACAGAGACATTCAAAAGACTATTTCAATCCAAAAATTTAGCTTTACGAAAAAATAAGCAATATATTATAGGTTATGAATAGACTCAAATTAACTTACTGTAGAAATATTAATTTTTGTGGGGTTCAAATTTTCTTGTTTTTTTTTTCTATCCTAAAATAATGTCTTTATTGCACTTTTCTTTGCTGTTATGACAAATTACTCGACCTACAGCAGTTGGCCAAGTATTCCTGTGAATTAGTCACTGGATAACCCAGGAATTTATTCAGTGAATTCATATTAATAGATAGTTTGTTAGTTATACAATTCATAGTTATTACATACATTTTTGCAAAATATAATGTACCATGATTACGGAAAGTGTAGTTTTGTCCCCTTCTGTTTTTAAAGATTAAAACTTTCGTGGTTTTGTCTCTATATAAGATTTTTCTTAAGGATTTAATTTCCTGGTTTACAGTATATTGAAGTGATTTTATATGTAGGTTAAATTTTCATGGGGTTATAAAATTTCGTGGATATATTCTTCCCACCAAATAAACGAAATTAAATCCTCAATGAAAATTTCTGCTTTTACAGTATCTTGCACTGCTTTAGGATTTATTTTAGGCGTGCCGTAACACATTTTTGAACAATAAAATCTACCACTGTCAATGCCAAATTTTATCAAGGCCCTCCTGATGAACACAATCTGATAATTTTTGGATATATATATCATACACCAATATTTTGTATTTCAGAGTTATTCAAAAAATGTTATTTTAGATAATAAAAAATCTATCTTATACTTACAGATCCACTGTTTTTCTCATCACACAAATTAACAACCATGCTATACAGACTTAAAACTTTTCCTAAGAAGTCGGGAATTGATTTGAAGTGATTATAATGTCCTCTAGAAATGTACCTGAAATATAACAACAAATACATCAACTGGTTTCAATTGAATTCTCAAGAATCTGCCAAAAGACATTTCATATTCCTTAAAACTACCTGTTCCAAAAGAGTCTGAAATTGATATAAAGTGATTATGGAGTATTTTAAATGCATATTACTCACAACTGTTCAATATGATGTCTCAATTCTGCAGACATTTATACCTTGAAACAACTCATCATTTGTCCAATAATTACTGATCCAGGGAAATTGAAATAGACAAACATTTTCTGTATCATTTCAGTACTTAATTAATCTTCAAAAATATACAAGTGTTGCTTAGAAAAAGAAAATTAATGTCTTTTAATTGAAATTGTCTCTTTTGGGGAAGATTCTGTTCAACAGATGTTCTTTAGTGCCATAATCAAAGTAAATATGTGTAAGTTAGATAACAAAAATTTAGTTTCTCAATTATCAAACTCCAATTGTAGATATTTAATTGACTTTACAGTGTGTGAAACCTTTTTTTCTTGGAACTCGCCAAATTGGCGAGCAGATTTTCATTTCAACTTGCCAAATTGAAATCCCATTTGCCAGCTTGGCGAGTGTCTTAAATTTTTAACTCACCATCTTATTCAGATGTTATTGTTTGGATTAAACATTTTTAGAAATAGCTCCCGAGTTGCTACTGTTACCATAATTAATGCATTTTTAATATCTATGCTATATGAGAAAAGCAAATATTGATCTGCTATATACACTGTAAAGATTATTTTGCTGACCTTGTCCTTCCCTTCATGTATTTTAAAAGCTGGATTAATAACTTAAATAAGCAATGTACAACCTAAAGATTATTTATTGTTAAATTTTCATTTAAAAACCAAATTAATAATTAGCATCTTATTTTTCCATTGATGCTGCTCATTTAAATATTCATAATAATTATAATTTAGTTTTTATTTACAGTTTATAAGAAAATTACTCTTGCTTCAATCTTCAAAACGTATTTTACATTGCCGAAAGGAAAGTGAAAGCAAATTTGTCTATCTATAATCACAGTTTGATCGGTTTTAAGTTTTTCATACAACTGCCATCTAGCCAATCAGAACACATGTAACATAATATGTTTCATCTGTGTCCCTGTTGAAACAGAAGTCAAGGTAACAGTATAGATTTTGCGGGGAAATTGTTTTGGTTACAATCTTTTTGATGGCTTGATTCAAAGTCGCCACAGAAGAGCTACTCACCACTAGGGCGAGTGCTATTGAACTTGGACTTGCCAAATACGATTCTTACTCGCATTTGGCGAGTTGGCGAGCAGAGGTTTCACACACTGCTTTAAAATTAAGTAGACTCAACACCCCATGCATGCCTCTATCCATTACATGTGAAATAAGAAAATATCGTTCATAGTTCTATGTTTAATTTTCCTCAATTTGCATTTGACTCTCAAAAGTCAGTTACTGTAGTAAAATGCCTAAAATACTGAAAAACTATTTAAAAATATACAGCCTATGGTAAATATCCCGCAGATAACACATTACGTCATGAAATTGACCTTTAGTGCAAAATTGATCCCTTTGTGACATTTCTATGCTATAAAAAAAAATACTAACATGAGCAACCTATAGGGTATAATTGACCGTGTTGAAGATGAGCACATCTGTTTCATTATACTCTCGTTAGGAAGAGCGAGTATCATTTCTGGAGAAGAATTTTGAATAACATCTAATACTCTGCGGAATTTTGGTTCATCCTGAAAAATACCATTATTTTATTTCTGTTATTACAAAATAGCAACCTAAAAACTATGTAACAATTTCAAATATATTCCCATATTTGTTTGGAGATTAAAATACATTGTCGATACAGAGAAATGTCTCACCTGTCAGAAGACAATTCTGAAAAAGACAATCTGATCCACAACATTGTTAATCATTTCAAAGTTGCTGGATCATTACATAATCGTGAAAGTATGAAATTTGCTGGGGAGCTTTAGGTATCAATTAAGTAATTAAGGGATAACCACACTTTGACTTAAATAGATTTGGCCCATTTAATCTTCTTAAAATTTTGACAAAATATTTACATTGATCTGTTAACGCAAATATGAAAATTTTAAAAAATTTGAACTTAACAATTTACAGGAATAATTTGGTTGGATATATAGCAGTTTGAAAAACACTAATTTTGATCGTTGAAAAGCTTGATTTGTCCTTACTAATAGTATGTGATTAAAGCACTCAGCTGATTTTAAAGAGTTAACTCCCTTAGGTGTTATGTACCCCCTTAATACATGTTGCCACTGTAACAGAACTGTGACAAGTAACTATTATCTAAACGTAATCAAATTCAAAACAATTCTTATCAAATGAATTCTGCCAGTTATCTTTTCCTTGAATTCATAATATTTCAAAATGCAACTATACAATCATATTGCCATATTACTGTCAGATTCAAATAGAACCATTGTCTAATACAATACTTACCAAATCCTGATATGCTGTATGTGCAGTCAATATCACAACAAATTCCTTCAAAACCTGAAATAGATTTTTACAAGAAGACTATTCAAAACACAGTTGTGAAGGTGGTACATTATTTTCTTCCCAATACTCATTTAATTTTAATTTTTGTCTTCACTTCTTTATGTATATTTTCAGGAACATCTAATTTTCATTAAGATTTCTTAATAAGTTGCTACTATTCCCCCAAATATTACAAGTTTGATTGTATTTTATCTACGGCTTTCTAACACTTCTTACTTCATCTATTATAACTTAGAAACATTTTTTTATATTATTTCTGCAGAGTTATAGCATCTGAGAACAAGAATGTGTCCATAGTACACGAATGCCCCACTCGCACTATCATTTTCTATGTTCAGTGGACTGTGAAATTGGGGTCAAACTTTAATTTGGAATTAAAATTCGAAAGATCATATCATAGGTAACATGTGTACTAAGTTTTAAGTTGATGTAACTTTAAAGAGGTAGACCTAGGTTAAGGGAAATAACTCTTAAAAATCATCAGTACGTTTGTGTCAACCATTTTCAAAAATATATTCTAAGCTTCTAGGTTACATAGATTATTTTTAATCTGTTTCAGGTAAATGCTTAAAATACATTGATGAACTTGACTTTTACAAACGCTTAACTGATTTAAAGAGTTATCTCCCTGAACCAAGGTCCAGTAGCGGATCCAGAAATTTTCATAAGTGGGGGCCCGCTCCAGTCACGCTTCACTGATTCCCTATATAAGCAACCAAATTTTTTCCCAAAAAGAGGGGCCCCCCCCCCTAAATCCGCCTCTGAGGTCTACCCCCTTAACTTCATCAAAAACTACCCTGACCAAACACTTTAACCTGAACTTCGCACTATCATTTTCTATGTTCAGTGGACTATGAAATTGGGGTCAAAACTATAATTTGGCATTAAAATTAGAAAGATCATATCATGGGGAACAAGTGTACTAAGTTTCAAGTTGATTGGACTTCAACTTCTTCAAAAACTACCTTGACCAAAAACTTTAACCTGAAGCGGACGGACGAACAGAGGCACAGATGGACGGACGGACGAACGGAGGCACAGACCAGAAAACATAATGCTCCTCTAATATCGTAGGTGGGGCATAAAAATCACAAAAAAATTAAACCATGAAATAAGGTCAAGGTCAGGTGCAGCATTTGTTGGAAATAAATACATTGAACTGATTTTTCATGAACTTATAAAACTAATATGGTTTTTCTATTGCTCCTATGCTCCTAACTAAGTATCACGCAACAAAAAAGCACAACATAAATCATTTAAGTTTTTCCAATCAGACAATGGACCACAAAAAGGTTGCCAAGAACAATTGATATATGCTAGAAAGTAAATTTACATCCATAAAGCTTTTGTATACAAGATATCGAATTGTCCTTTTGAAATATACAGCTTTATACTAATAAGTTATGTGATTATTGATGGTATAACAAATGGAAGTTTTTAACGACCTTGACTGGCTATGCAGCCCTCACACGGTCGACTCGGTTGATGGTAGACAGGGTTCCTCTGGCACAAAGTCATTGCAGAAAGGAAAAAAATAAGTTAACAAAATAAATGTGAAAAATAATTGACAAACTGCCGAAAATTTGTTAGAGTATATTTAACAACAAGAATAGAATTGGCTGCAAAAATGAAATATGAACAGTGACACTGTTTTTGTGAGTTTCTTTTTCTTCTCATTAAATCTTGTCTAGGCCAAAATTTTGATCTTTTGAGAATTGTGTTGCTTAATGGACAGTTTCTGCTTGACTTATGATACCTGTTATGTTACTCCTCATAAATTCTACATGATAAAAAACAAGAATGTGTCCAAAGTACATGGATGCCCCACTCGCACTATCCTTATCCATGTTCCATGCACCGTGAAATTGGGTAATAATCCAATTTGGCATTAAAACTATACTATAGAGAACATATGTACTAAGTTTCATGTTGATTGGACTTCAATTTCATCAAAAACTACCTTGACCAAAAACTTTAACCTGAAACCATACATGTGATGGACTGTGAAACTCAGATCAGGAGATTTGGAAATTTTGGTCAGGAGATTAGGACTCAGATCAGGAGGTTTTTTATCAACATAAATTTTGTCGTAAATGTAAGGGGTCATCCATAATTGTCAACCATTTTCCAAAGTGTACAAAACGTACACTTGGGGGGAGGGGGTTAAAAAATCAACATTTTTACCGTATGCTTTTTTTTCTATTTCCGGAATTTATATCGTTTCCGTAGGGAAAGTCGATTTATAAAATCGAGAATTGGCTTGGGTGTGTTTCTCTTCTTATTTCTTCTTTATTATTTTCACTTGATGATATTGATTTCGATATCATAGTTCTACTCAATCGGGATTGAACGATTAAAAGATCAAATCATATGAAAACTAAATCTTTCAAAAATTTGAACTAGTAAAATTATTTAAACAAAAAGTTTGCAAGCATTTCTCAGTACCCCGATTTTCAATTTCACCTGCTATATTATTGATCGATATCGTTTTACTCTGTTTAATAACATAATTGATCGAAACACTAAATTCGTTGAATGTTTTGATTTTGACAAGACGCCATTTTGTGAAAAGATTTTAAACTGGTCCTTCGATTAATTTCCTTGTAATGCATTCCAAAATAGTAAACCAGTAAACCGGAAGTAAACTTATTTTTCTTAGTAAAAGCCTCCTTCAATTAGGAGCACCTCCATATGAAGTTTAACCTAAACTTAGAAAATATCCAATATAGTTACACGTTACAGTATATATACATAAACGATAATAGTGCCATGAATGGCATATTTACAAGGACCATTTAAATAGAAATACAGGCGGGAAATTTAAAAACTCAAAATGTTTTAAAACATTACACTTTTATTGATTGCTGTCTTGAGCTCTGATTCCATCAACAACTGTCAGTCCATACTCATGATACTTTACCAATGCAATAAAACCATGCATTTTCCTTTCTTTGATTCTTAGCATAATTTATGTGCCCTTTTGTTAATATTTTGTATGCTCTAGGTGCCCTTTTTTATTGGAGTTACCATTTCCACTGTGTGATAGGGGAAACACTAATCTTTGTACTCTTTATTCTGACAAAACACAAGCATCACAGATAGATGTCATCAAATAAAACAGTCAGATATGTTTTAGTTTTTTTTTCAATGCAAAGTTCTATATTAAACTAAAATATAATAGACAGGATCTTTTTTTTATTAAGAATGAGTGATTCTTCTCTTGAAATCTTAAAATGGTTGATGTACACTTTTTGAGGGAGGGTGGGGGGTCTGAAAAAGTGTACGTTTTGTACACTTTGGAAAATGGTTGACAATTATGGATGACCCCTAACTGTATGATGTAGAAATTGTGTTTTTTCTTCAAATTTCCATCAAATTGTAATATGTTTATAGTACCCTTATTGCCTTTCTATTTGAATGAAAATAAAATATTAAGAAGAATTTGTTTTGTTTTTGATAATTGATTGTTCACTGCTTGCAAATAAATCATTATATTTTAATTTATTTATCTTATCTGTATAGATTTATATTTCCATCTCCTTATCATTGGTAACTGTATAGACAAATAAGAAAGAAATATGCTATACATGTATATTTGCAACATGATAAATTAATTAAAAAAATAACAAACACTAACAATAGTACTGCATGGTTTTTAAGCATTATGAAAGTCATATAATTTCTAGAAAACTTAGACTCAAACCAAGGATTTGTATAGTAAGACATTATACTACAGTCTATGCAAAAGTCCACGAGATTCCAATCCTTCTTACTATACAAATCCTTGCTCAAACAGTGTAATTTTTTTTTTATCTTTAGTTAATTCATTAAATCTTATATATACTGACATAAACAATTCTGATCCCAAGGTTCTAATAGGCATTTAACTAACTAGGATTTTTAATCAGACTTTTTTTTCTATATCCAATGGCAGCATTCCAATTGCAGAGACAAACTTATACATAAACTTCCATTTAATCTTTGAAAAGAAGTCTAGATTGCTAAAATAATTTATAAATTTATATTTTTTTATCTTTCCCAACACATTTAAATTCATTTAAATACCATCCTTTTATGAGTATTTGATTAAAATATCATTCATTTATAGTCTTTTTACATTTTACGTTTTTAAAAGCAAAATAACTTAAAACAGGATAATTCAAAGGGAAGTAATAAAAATGTATTTCAATTATTTCGAATACACAAAGTTTTTATTAAACAACGGCAGTTAGCAGAGGTAAACATCGTTGATTACCAGTAGGTTTGACACCCAAGCTGTCAAGTGAAGCCATATATTTATACATCTTCTTTGATTTACAGGTAAAATTTAACACAGGTGTCAATTGCAACCGTACGGTAGTAAGAATTTATCAAATATGGCGGATGAAATTTTCATTCATGAAATATTTCATACACGGGAGTTTTTTCTCCTAAACGGAAGGATGGGAGGAGACCCCTGAAAACGGGATTATTGTACTCCCGTCGGGAGGTTCACATGTATGTGAAACTCCCACTTTCATTTTCTATGTTCGGTGGACCGTGAAATTGGGGTCAAAAGTCTAATTTGGCTATAAAATTAAAAAGATCATATCATAAGCAACAAGTGTATTAAGTTTCAAGTTGATTACTTCAGCTTCATCAAAAACTACCTTGACCAAAAACTTTAACCTGAACCGACACACAGACGAACGGACAGATGAACGAACGGACGGACGAACAAACGAACGGAGCCACAGACTAGAAAACATAATGCCCCTCTACTATCGTAGGTGGGGGTATAAAAATGATTGTACTAAATCATCATTGTGAACTAGCCTTTCAATTTGTTTTTCAATTCTTTTTGAAAAAAAAACAAGACATAATGTGTGGCATGAACCTACCCCTTCTTTGTTATATGTGTTTATTTACATTTTATTGTATGAATACTGATAGCATCAAAAGATATTCCAAATGAACACTTCAATCAACCTAGTGATTTCACTTTTAAAGATATAGCAAGAGTGCATACGCTGAAATGTCTCGCCTTCTAAACTAATCATTGATATTATGTTGATAGTCCTAAGTATAAAGCTAAGTTTTATTACAACTGTCACATAAACTTAACATTAACCCAGATAACTAAACAAAGACCAATGAACCTTGAAAATGAGGTCAAGGTCAGATGAACCATGCCAGGCAGACATGTACAGCTAACAATGCTTCTATACAACATATTATATAGTTGACCCATTACTTATAGTTTAAGAAAAATAGACCAAAACGTAAAAACTTAACACTGTGCAATGAAACAAAAAAATGAGGTCACAGTCAAATGAAACCTGACATGAAAATCATAAAATATTTCCATACACCAAATATAGTTGACCTATGGCATATAGTATTAGATAAAAAGACCCAAACTCAAAAATTTAACTATGACCACTGAACCATGAAAATGAGGTCAAGGTCACATGACATCTGCCCGCTAGACATGTAAATCTTACAATCATTCCATACAGCAAACATAGTAGACCTATTGCATATAGTATGAGAAAAACAGACCAAAACACAAAAATTTAACTATAACCACTGAACCATGAAAATGAGGTCAAGGTCAGATGACACCTGCCAGTTGGACATGTACACCTTACAGTCCTTCCTTACACCGAATATACTAGCCCTATTGATTATAGTATCTGAGATATGGACTTGACCACAAAAACTTAACCTTGTTCACTGATCCATGAAATGAGGTCGAGGTCAAGTATAAATTGTCTGACAGACATGAGGACCTGGCAAGGTACGCACATATCAAATATAGTTATCCTATTACTTATAATAAAAGAGAATTCAACATTACAAAAAAATTGAACTTTTTTTTCAAGTGGTCACTGAACCATGAAAATGAGGTCAAGGACATTGGACATGTGACTGATGGAAACTGCGTAACATGAAGCATCCAGGTCTTCCACCTTCTAAATTATAAAGCTTTTAAGAAGTGAGCTAATGCCGCCGCCGGATCACTATCTCTATGTTGAGCTTTCTGCAACAAAAGTTGCAGGCTCGACAAAAATCTTTTTTTTAGCACAACACACATTCATGAGGAAATCGGTCATATATTAAAAACTAAAACTTGGCCAAAAATACACTGTATTGCTAGATTTGATTACACTTTGTCAGAAAATCATGTAATCATATAATTTTCACATTCACTTATAAAGCAAAGGAGTTATTGGAAAGAGAATTGATCTGAAAGACAACAAATAAATCACCTATCAACAAAAATGGTTTGTCAAATTTGTAGGTCCTTGCAAACATAAGGTTTGTACAACTATGTATACTCTATGCCAATGTTTCCACCTGAATACCATTCCAATGTATTGTCTAGGTGAAATGAATACTCACCAAGCTGTTTTTGTTTGTTTTCTGTGACAGGAATTGTGAAATCATATCTTCTACTTGGTCCCTAAGTGAAAAAATCATCAGAAAATTTACATTGACAATAGAAATTAATAATCTTTTATCTTAAAATGAATAGAAATGACTGAAAATATGTGAAAAATAAACTTGAATAAAATGAGATGTGGTAACGCTTATACAATTGCATACCAAATATCATTGACCTACCAAGTCAATTATGACTGATCCCTAAGTGTCAGACTTGGGAAAAATTCAATTAATTATGACTGATCCCTGAGTGTTGGACTTGGGAAAAATTATATTAACAGAACTAAAATGTGAAATAAGCGGTAATGTATTTGCCAATAGCATTCTTTTATCAAACAATGTAATTGTGAAGGTATAATAATAACTAAGAAAATTTAAATCCAAAAGATCAGAGGAATTCAAAATAACGAAAACAAGAAAAGAACATAACTAGCTAACAGAAAAACTTTGTGGCAATTAGATACCTGTTGATACAAAGGGACAACATAGCTACCGCATACATCCATGGAGGGCAGTCATCAAAACTAGGAAAATGGCCTTCTAATGCCCTGCAATAAAGAAAATAACTAATGATAGTAATCGCTTCAATACATTCATCAAAAGTGGAAAATGGCCTTCAAATAGCCTGCAATAGAGAAAACAATTACTGTCAATAATCACAGATACAAAATTTTGAGAATACAAGGCACATGTACTGTTATTCTAAGATGAATTATGTAATTTCCATGATAAGGTTTGAGTCCAAAATATCAATGATTTCTATTTAGAACACATGACCAATAGCTAAATGGACATCTAAAAACAATCTATGCAGTAATGCCAAATTTAAAAACAAATGATAATTAATAAATAATGATACAACTTTCACAACCAAAACAGATACAAGTTATTGCTTTAAAATTTAATGTAGATACATTACAATTATTGAAATTTAATGTAGATACATTACAATTAAAAGGTGATACCTTAGAGATGATGAGGAAATATTACAAAAATTACCTTTTCAACCAGCCCACTACAGACACCAAATTGCCGTTCCTAAAACTTACTTGTTCTATTAGATATTTAATTGTTGGAAGATAAACCTGAAAATACAGATTCAGTAGATTATAGACTGTTTGGAACTTGTGCTCCTTCTTAAAAAAAACGGAAAAATTACACAATTATAGCCTTTGTATGAGGTCGATACAAGGATATATTGACCTGATAGAAGTATATTGACTGAGGAGGAAGTCTGAGGTCGATATACTTCTTTTAGTTGATATATCCTGTCTTTTTTTTTTTTTTTTTTTTTTATGTATTTGAAGATTATTTTCCTTCAAATAATCCATCATACATATTCTTTATTATCATTATATGACTTCACAAAGTATATCAGTTTTTAGATATTCTAAAAATAACCGTGCAATATGCTTTTTGCTATTCACCGTTTTCTGTCTAACTTTGAAAATATAGTTTAACATGTGATTATCCTTGAACTGATCAAATAAGTTAAAATATACAAATTAATAATATAATCAATTAGTGTATAGTTTTTTTCTCATAGGTTTAATTGATGGGGAATATAAACCTGATTATATATTAGTGAACTAGGGTTGGGTCTAAATGAAAAGTTTTTAAAACAAAATTAATCAGTTTAATAACTTGTGATGATATGTTTGTTTTCATCATAAATTCCTTAAAATCATTATATACATACAGACTACAGTTGTAACTGAACTTTGTATAAAAAACAAAATTCAAACGCAAGACATGGAATAAGTTGTCTGCTAAAAAAAAGTCGAATAGAAACAGGCGCTATATACGCCAACACGCAGTTGCGTGCACATCGTTTCGTCGTGCCAAAAAAAAAAAAAAATTATGAATAAAATGTTAAAAGGAAAAACAGATATTCATTATCACTGAACTAGTATATATTTGTTTAGGGGCCAGCTGAAGGACGCCTCTATGTGCGGGAATATTTCTCGTTGCATTGAAGACCTGTTGGTGACCTCCTGATGTTGTCTGCTCTATGGTCGGGTTGTTGTCTCTTTGGCACATTCCCCATTTCCATTCTCAATTTTATGATGGTTTTTTTTACTTGATAAACGTCATTAAATAACGGCATTTGGTTTCAAACTGAAAGTTTTCTATAAATCATGAAGTACATTCCGGACTTATCATCATTATCCGTTATTGTTTCTGGTATATACGAACGTTACATTTCCGGCGTTGAACACGGCATGGCGTCGAAACGTAACGAAAAAGGTGGAAAGTCTAAATGGAAAACTATTGACAGTTTTTTTACCAAACCCGTTTCAACAGAAACGAAAGATTCTTCAGATGAACCCATAACCCAACAATCCTTGCCAGAGTTTGAGAGTGACAATGCAACTGCAAGCTGCAGCTCAGTTTTGGCCGTCACCTCCAAAGGCAAAGCCAACACACCTCCGTACCCAGACATGTCAAGTCTTCACGATTCTAACTTGCAGATGACAGAAGTTAAGAAGCAGTTACTAACATCCAACTGGAATGATGTAAATAATTATGACTTCCCGGCGAGGTATGTTGCGTTTTTATTGTTCAAAATCACTTTAATTGTGTAAAACGTTTCCAAAAAATGGAATTATATCATATGCAAGGTATAACCCTTCAAATTATATGGGGTATGCGAAATGACTTTCAAATTGTGTCCAATAGTATACCAGCAAATTTTTTAGTGGTTATGAAAATCCATCAACTGTCCGAAAAACACTAGTCAATTTCAAAAGGTTCACACGTCGTAAATTAAATTGAT
Source organism: Mytilus edulis (assembly GCA_019925275.1). Taxonomy (NCBI): domain Eukaryota; kingdom Metazoa; phylum Mollusca; class Bivalvia; order Mytilida; family Mytilidae; genus Mytilus; species Mytilus edulis. Next base: position 59,938,684 of record CM034352.1, on the reverse strand, counting down.
AACAGACCCAGAATGAGAAAGTCTGTGTAAATTGCAACGTTTCAACCCGCGTTTCAACCCGAATCTATCTTTAAGTTAGTTCTTCGTTCCCCAGGGAAAATTAACTCAACATGAGAAAGGTGTCTTATTTTCGGCAAACCGTATATTTATACAGGGATTTAAATTTTTTAAAAAGGGGGGGGGGGGGGGGGGGAGGGGGTGAGTATGTTGGCTTACTTTGCGCAGATATATATAATAGACCCTATATAATAAATTTACATAATTTAATAACTTAATAATCGTCATTTTTTACAGGGAAATAGGTAAAAACAGTCGTCGCCTTTCGGCTAAATGGTTGTTGGAAAATAGCTGGATGCGCTATTCAGTCTCTGAGGATGCGTTATACTGTGGCCCTTGTGTGCTTTTTGGTCGAAAAGAAGCAAAAGAGAAACTTTTTATTAATAAAGTTACAGATTGGTCCAATTTGTCTTGCTTCATAAAGCGCCATACCATTGAAGGTTCTCCACACTTTCAATACCAGGCAATGGCAGATAACTTTGTACACATACATTCAAAAGATTCTGCTGATGAAGCAATCATATACAAACTTTCTGAATTCAAAAAGACACAAGTTCTTAAAAATCGTCATGTTCTGTTGAAAATTATTGAGACACTTTTGTTATGCGGGAAACAAAATATTGCAATACGTGGACACACACCAGAGCTTAGTAACTTTTTTGCAATATTAAACTCAAAGGCACAGGGCGACGACATTTTAAGGGACCACTTAGCAAACAGTAGTCGCAGGGCAAAATATACGTCCCCTGATATTCAAAACGAAATAATAAACATAATCACTGGTATTAAAGAGATAATAGTAACTGCAATTACGATTATCCCAATATGGCGACGGTAGATATAGGTAAAATCTTTACACTCATTTTTCTTAAATGTAGCATGCTTTTGTCAATAGTTACTCAGCTGCAGGGTTTATCTATACCAGTACATCATATTTGAATCGTAAAGGTGCACTGGATTAGTCTAAGCGCTTTGAAAATTGCCGTCGAAAAATTCGGGATGATAATCGTAACTCGGAAAAAAAGATAATCGTAATTATGGTATTTAAAAATGGAAAGATAATCGTAACTGGAAAGTGTTTTATTGATATTGACACTTAAAACATATATCTAATAGCATATAATGAAGTTATGTCGATGAATTATTTACGAAACGTTCCAACATCTTATGACATTTCTTTTTATGCATATATTATTAACAGTTCTTAGGAAAACAGCTACATATGTGTATTAATTTGTGTTTTTTGATTGAGTTAAGTCTGCCAATTGATATTTTAACATGTGTTTTTCTATGTTGTGATGTTATGCTATTGTTTTTTTACACTAGTAATTTTGGGGCCCTTTATAGCTTGTTGTTCGGTGTGAGCCAAGGCTCCGTGTTGAAGGCCGTACATTGACCTATAATGGTTTACCTTTTTATAAATTGTTATTTGGATAGAGAGTTGCATGTCTCATTGGCACTCACACCACATCTTTCTATATCTACATACTAGTATATCATAAAATTTAGTTTTTTTAATAAATAATGCCGTTAGTTTTCTCGTCTAAAGTGTTTTACATTGTCATTTCGGAGCCTTTTATAGCTGTCTATGCCGTATGGTCTTTGCTCATTGTTGAAGGCCGTACGGTGACCTATTTTTGTTAATATCTGAGTCATGTTGGTCTCTTGTGGAAAGTTATCTCGTTGTTAATCATACCATATTTTTTTGGCATTTTAGCTACTTCATGACTGTCACTGAAATTTCGATATCTCAGAAAATAACTATAAACAACACAAATTTAATTTTGAATTATAACAATATGACATCCTTTAAACAGTTAATGCTATATAAGAATAGAGAAAGGTTGGGATTTTTTGTGTATTATGAAATTAAGTAACGTGGAGTTCTTTGACAAACATGGATTTGTGTTCTCTTATAGTTTGGCCAAAAGCCCGAAAATGAAGAATTGAAGTTGATGTGGCTTTAAATTGTCTTACAAGGAATACTTATTCAAGAGATGACTGCAAAGTGGAGAATAAAATAACGCATATTCCGCAATATTAGAAACAAACTAATTCAAAAATTCATAAATACTCGGTATATGAAAAGTATGATGCATACATATGCATGGAAGATATTGTAGAGACAAATATTGAAGGTACTAAACAAGGAACATTTTTGTATTTGCATACTTGCCATACAATAAGTTATTTTCTATTAAATGAAAACAAAAATTAGCCTAACCTAATTGTCATGTATTTTTCTGAAGCACAAAATATTTGTTGTAAAATCTATAAAAATCTTTGTAATTAAACAAGTTCCGACTGTGATGATGTACATGTTATGCCTTCTGATGTAATTTATCAATATACATATTTGTGTGTGTTTTTTTTCAGTCCGTCAAGTGCTTCGTATTAAGACTATAGGTAAGGCTAAAAAAAAACAAAAAACAAAAGTAACTATAAACAAAAGTAACAATAAACAAAAGTAACAATAAACAATAGTAACAATAAACTGTAACTATTTTAGATCCTTTACCATACACACTGTTTAAAGAAACGTCCTAAAATACATGGGTATTTGATCAAAACATTTGAAGTAAATTTTTAAAATCATATATTATATCAGTATAAAATAGAAAAAAGGGAATCAAAGGGGAAAAAATGGACGGCTATATTTATTGAATTATAAGGAAAAGGGAAATATGAACACTCATATCTACCGATAAAGGTATCAACTGTTAAATCCGATAATGCAGTTATAAAGTTATTGACGGAAACTTTTGTTCATTTCGCGCAGAATTTTAATATAAACGTGATATTGGAGGCAAAACATATATATGACATATGAAAATGTGGTATACGTGACTTTCATTTTGAGCAATGAATTGAAAGGATTGCACTTTTGGGATATGGGATATAGCTAATCCCCCCTCCCCCTCCCCCCTAAAAAAAACCAAACAAAAACGGACTTAAACGCGCACACAACATTGAAACTTTGAAAAAAATCAAAATATCTACTTACCACAATAGCTGTCTCGACAGCTGCTTCATTTTCCGTACATGTATATATCAAAAGGTTCACCAGCTAATAGAAATTTATTATAGGATATGCATGTCACTTGATGATCGCTGTATAACATCTCTTATATTATGTGATACCTCGAAAGCTTTTGATAGGGTATGGCATAGTGGCCTCTTAATAAAACTAAAAGCGTATGGTATTGATGGAAATCTGTATAAATGGTTTGAAAGTTATATTTCAAATAGAAAACAAAGCGTTTTCGTTTCAAATGCCTATTCGCCTTTTGATAATACTAATGCAGGAGTTCCGCAAGGCTCTGTATTAGGTCCCCTACTATTTCTTATTTATGTAAATGACATAGCTGATAATTTGACAAGTCTAACTCGATTGTTTGCTGATGATACATCTCTTTCTTATTCCAGCAATAACCCTTACACTATAGAGGATGTCTTAAACAGCGATTTAGAACAAATTTCAGTATGGTCTAAAGATTGGCTTATTAACTTTAACCCTAATAAGACAAAGGCTATGATATTCTCCTGCCATACTTCCCCAGATGATATTGAAATAGAATTTCAAACCAATTAGTAGAATTTGTCTCCTGTCATAAACACTTAGGGATTACTTTTGATTCCAATGATAAATTCCATACACATATAGAAAATATTTTAAAGTGTGCAAGCACGAGATTAAATGTTCTTAAAAAATTGAAATATGTATTGAATAGAAATTATCTTGCTCGTATATATTTAACTTTTATAAGACCTGTTATGGAATATGCATGTGAGTTATGGGATGGTTGTACTCAACAAGAAGCCGACAATTTAGAACATGTTCAGTTAGAAGCAGGGAGGTTAGTAACTGGGTTGCCCGTGTTTGCTAGTCGGGAAGCTATATATTTTGAAACTGGCTGGCAATTGCTTGTGAACAGAAGAAAATCCAGAATGCTCAATATGTTCTATTCTATACATAATGAGACTGTCCCTGATTATCTCTGTGATTTAATGCCCCCGCTTGTTGGTCAAGTATCTAACTACGATTTGCGAAACAGTAATAATTGTGTAGTACCCGGTTATAGACTAGACATAACTAGAAAATCCTTTTTCCCATCCACTACTTTTGAATGGAATAGCCTTCCCCCCGACATACGTACGTCCAAAACATAAATATTTTTAAACGAAAGATGAAGTCCAAATTGATACAGCCACCTTCCTATTTTAGTTGTGGGGATAGAACATTAATATCATTCATACACGTTTGAGAAATATGTGCAGTTCTTTAAATTCAGATTTACATCGTGTTAATATTAAACCCAGTCCCGCATGCAGCTGTGGCCACCCTGTTGAGGATAGTATACACTATTTTTTACAGTGCGCTCTTCACAACGAAGCCAGAGAAATACTGTTTTCAAAATTAGAAAGTTATGCTATATCCATTGAGCTTCTTTTAGCTGGTGACGGTGACCTTTCTTTTCAGCAAAACAAAGACATTTTGAGTCAGTACAATCTTATATCAGAATAACACAAAGATTTAAAACAGTCAATTAACATTCTAGATTTCTACTTTACAACCTTTCACTTCAGTCTAGTTGTTTCATTATTTTTCCTTATTATATTGTATTTTTTTTTTTTTTTTTTTTTATTTCTAATTTTTGTTTGAAGTATGTATTACATGCATTACTACTATGTTGTGTTTTTTTTTGGTCATTATCTAATGTACTTTGTGTTTATATTTATATTGGGAGAGGACGTCTCTAATGTTGTTATAACTTGTGTCCAATCCCTTTTGCTACTTTTGCAAGTAAAATATGTTTAAACTAAAAGGTTATGCATATTGTTGTCAGTTATAAATAGATATACAAGTTGAAATGATAGGATTTTTTTTTACTGGGAACTCACTTTAGTCCCATGACTGTATATATATATATATATATATATATATATAGGTAGGTAAATTTGTCCTAGATATTAACCTGTAAGTTTCTTCATTTATTTTTATATGCGTTTATGTCATCGTTAAACTTGACATTTGCATTTTTAACACACAAAATACCATTGAAATGCTGAAAGACACATTTATTATGTTTCAGTTACTATTATCCGATAAAGAAAATTACGATTATCAAAGAAGAAAAATACCATAGAGTTACAATTATCATACCGAATTTTTCAACGGCAATTTTCAAAGCGCTCAGACGATTCCAGTGCACCGTTACGATTCAAATATGATGTAATGGTATAGATAAACCTTGCAGCTGAGTAACTATTGACAAAAGCATGCTACATTTAAGAAAAATGAGTGTAAAGATTTTACCTATATCTACCGTCGCCATATTGGGATAATCGTAATTGCAGTTACTATTATCTCTTTAATACCAGTGCATAATCGGAAATCAAATTCGCACATCGATAGTTGAAAACTGCAACAATAGTAAATTTTTCACATTAATCGCAGACGAAACAACTGACACATCAACCCGTGAACAGGTATCTGTATGTCTACGCTACTTGGAGAGAGACACTATCACAAACAAAATATCTATTAAGGAAGACTTTCTAGATTTCGTGATGGCCACCAGCACTACAGGTGAGCATTTGGCAGAACTTTTGATTGAAACTCTGATCAGTGCAGACATCATTACCATGAATATGAGGGCACAAGGCTATGATGGGGCCGCCAATATGTCTGGTAAATATAAAGGGGTTCAAGCAAGAATATGTGAAATGGTTCTGGGTGCTATGTATGTTCATTGTAAATCTCACTGCTTGAATTTGGCCATAGTCCATAGTTGTAAAGATACATCGGTTAGAAATGTAATGTCGACCGTACAGGAAGTTGCCTTTTCGTTCGATTATTCATCGAAAAAACTTCAAGCATTTTACCAAGAGTTGGGCTCCGATGCAACTACAAAAGAAAATATGGACAAGCGGACCAAATTGCGAACCCTTTGCGAAACAGGATGGACCAGTCGAGCCGACGCGGTTTACACTTTTAAAACATCGTTTCCGGTGGTGGTTCATGCATTGGAACGATTGCGAGAAAATGGAGATGACAAAGCTGGACAGTACCTTGCCTCTATTGCCAGATTTGAATTTGTAATTGCTCTAGTAGTTTCGTAGCACATTTTACAGAGCACGGTATATCTATCGAAATATCTGCAAGGTATAGAATGTGATCTGTTAGAGGCTACGAAAGAATGTAGAACAATTATAGAGATGTTACGGGCCGAACGCAGCAATGAAACTGTTTGGAATGAAATTTACCAATCAGCGTTAGATTTATCGGAACCATTTGATATTGTGGAAAATATGCCGAGGCGATGCGGCCGACAGACAACCAGAGCCAATCACCCGGCAAACACGCCAAAACAGTATTGGAAAGTGTCCTTGTATTTTCCATTCATAGACCACATGATAATGGAACTCGGGTCGCGTCTAATATCGTCCGAAAATCAATTTTTCGCACAGTATCTACTTCCTCGTGTTGTAGAAAACGTAACAAACGATCAAATCACAACACTGTTTGAAACATACGAGGACGACCTGACATGTAATCTAGATGAATTTAAACGGGAGGTCGCTCGATAGCAAACACGATGGTGTATCACACCTCGCGATCAGATGCCAACCTCACTGTGTGAGACACTCGATGCGGTAAGCCCAGTGCTGTATCCTTCTATAGATACTATTTTAAGTATCATGTTGACAATGCCGGTAACAAGTGCTACCGCGGAGAGATCGTTTAGTGTACTTCGTCGGTTGAAAACGTATGTAAGATCAACCATGAGTAACGACAGATTATCATCGCTGGCATTAATGCATATCCATCGGGATTTCAATGTTGATATTGACAAGGTAATGGAAAAGTTCGTTTCTGAAAAGACCCGAAGAGCAGATTTTGGACAATTCTGAATATATTCTGTCTAACAAAAAATTGTTGCTTTTTTATTCATGTTACCATAATTTGCCTGTGCATTCTTGAATTGTCTATAAGTACTCTGTTTATGTAGCAACTCTTTTCACCCTCCTTTGACCAAACACCAAAAAAAATAAATATTTTTAGCATAAAATAGTCCCAAAAATTTTTCGCATCGCTCCGCTCGGCGGTACATGCGTGCACTTCATTTTACTCTAGCTACGCCCCTGAGAAATAACACTTGTGTTATTGTTTTTCATCCAGTTGTCGTATATTCAGAATTCTTCAAATGTTCAAGGGTTAACTATGAAATGTTTTAGTAGATTGTTATAAAAAGTGACATTATATTGAGTGGAGTTAAAAAAAATTAAAAACATTTGTTCAAATGGCAATCAAAGATTTAATTAGACATGCATCCATTGTATTTTTATTTAAATCATTTAGCAACACTTGTTTCCAATAACCTCAAAGTTCACAATCCTTCAGAAGAATCAGAAGGACCATAACTCTTGATAAGCACTTTTTTTTAAAACAACATATGCATATTTTCTCCTGGCTTGTAAGTATCTTCCTAGTTTCTTCTGTAATTAGTGCTAAATGCTGTCAAATCAATATCAAATGTTCATAAGATGAAGGTACAAAAATCAGTATAATATGTTTTCTTGGACAGGATGAAAGTATTTTGAGTTTTAGGCCTTAGTTTCGATTCTTGCCCTAGTTCTAGCATGGATGCTTACAAATTTTTGAATGGTTGCCATTAAATGTACTTACCATCAAAGATGTCAACATAATTGGACAAGTAGTGAATATTTTATCAATATCAATAGCCTGTTTAACCAGGATCATGCCCTGAAAAAGACATTACACAATCAAACTAAACTTATTTAATCTTTCAGCTTTATTATTAACTTAATTGCATATTGGAATGGGAATACATAAATGTCAGTTTTGATGCTATACATATAAATATAATGGTAACTTGTGTTGAAAAAGATCCTTCAAGACTTTCCTTGTCATATCCTTTATACATCTTTTAGTTTACCATCTTAAAAACAATATTGCTATTACTAAATTAATACATTTAAATTATAAAATTCTCATTTTTTTTTATAAATATTTATTATAGTAGTTTTCAATGCCTTTTCCCCAAAACTTAGTACTTAATACTTCTGTGACTGTAGATCTTTATGAAACAAGAATTTGTCCATAGTACAGATGCCCCACTCGCACTATCATTTTCTATGTTTAGTGGACAGTGAAATTGGGATAAAAATTATAATTTGGCAAAAAAATTAGAAAGATCATATCATAAGGAACATGTATACTAAGTTTCAAGTTGATTGGACTTCAACTTCATCAAAAACTACCTTGACCAAAAACTTTAACATGAAACTTGCACTATCATTTTCTGTGTTCAATGGACCGCAAAATTGGGATCAAAACTCTAATTTGGCATTAAATTGAGAAAGATCATATCATTAGGAAGATGTGTACTAAGTTTCAAGTTGATTGGACTTCAACTTCATCAAAAACTAGCTCGACCAAAAACTTTAACCTGGAGCGGGACAGACGGACGGACGAACAGACGAAAGGCACAGACCAGAAAACATAATGCCCCTCTACTATCGTAGGTGGGGCATAAAATGACAATATGAAATTATTAGAATTTTCCATTTTTTCAGGTTTTTAAAGTCCATGAACAGACAATCATGGAAGCAGAGTAATAACTCATAATGGTGTTCTTATCCATGTAAATTATATAAACTAAAACAATGACAACATTTATACCTGCACAAGATATGAAAACACATTACTAGGAAAGACACAGCCATCTTCTAGACCTTCTCTCTGAAAAAATAAAATGTTGTTGTCAAGATATTTAGTTTTCTTCGAATTTGAAAACCCTGAGTTATATAGAAATTGTCATATAGTATGGTGCCAATTGCTTAAGGTCACTATACAGTATATATAGAACTTGTAATATAGTATGTGCCTATTGCTAAAGGTCACTGTACAGTAAATGGGCTGAAGTCACAGATTTTGTTAAAATTTTGCATAAATGTATATTTAAGTCTGTAGTTAACATTTTTAGTGACTAACATTTAGGAGCACCATTGTCGTAGTCAAGTGTTAACAAATAACATGTTTGTGATAGAATTAGGTAAAATTTGTTTCTGCCGCTACAAAGAACGTAATAGAAGTAAAAGTTGATCCCACACCATTCTCCTAATTTATGGCTATGATTTCATAATATGCATAAAATAGCCAAGACACCACAGTAAACTCACCATTTCCCCATTTATAGTAGAAAGAACTAAATCTTCATCAATCATAGGTTCTGTAAAACTGTCAGTGTAAAAAAGGTGTCTTGGAAGACAACAAACTGTCCTTTAAAGAAAAAAAGAAAAATATGGTCAGCATGTTTTCTTCATTACCTTTTTAACATATTTTTTAAATAGTTAAAGCAGTTTAGTAACCATAATTGATGCATTGTGTATATGGTTAATGATTGAATCAATGTATTTTATCCTAGTAACTGACTAACTTCATGGACCAAGAACAACAGACTGAAGATAAGTGAAAAATGTATTACTTTGAGTGTATTTTAGCGACACATGGAAGAAGATATTTTCCTTTGAAAAAGATCTGAAGTTGGTTTCACCAAAAAACTTCCGCCTAAGTATGATCTTAAGTATACTGAATTGTTCATGACTGACAATCAATCTTAGTCGTAAGTTTTTTTGTGAAACCAACTCCTGGCTGTTAAGACTTTCTCAATAATGAAAAATTTACACAGGACAAGGTAAATTACCAGTCACATTTGGACACAAACATGCTATTATTAAGCTGACAAGTTTTGAATACTCTATGAAAAAAACAACTCATTATACATATTTCCTTTAACTTCTTGCAATGGTATTTATTCATCATGCTTGCATACTTACAATTTCCACAATTTTAGTTGTCTTCAAATTGCACACATTACATTCATTTGGAAAGTGTTACCATAACCCTGAATCAACTTCATTATGAGTACAATTTAATAAATGTATTTACCTTTGCCTAAAAATTACATTTTAGGAAAATAGTTGAGGTTTTCTGAAAACAAAAAATGGAACTTAAACTTGAGCATTAAAAAACTTTTCAGATTCATACCCTTTAATAGTCTATTTGCCAATTCCCGTAATTGACCCTGTATTTAGATCCCTTTTTTAGTTGTCTCCCTTATGAAACATTAATTTTTATTTACAATGAAGAGCTAGTGGAAAGAGAAAATTTGCCTGAGCGTAATGTGAGTAACCTTTAAGTTTTTTAAATCTTTTAATTACATTAATTTGTTATGAAGATTAATACTTTTGACATCAGAAATTATTTTTCATGAAGAATTAGTTAATAGTCAATAAGAACTGCCAATCCAACACTTGCAATTGATCATGCTTTGCATTGGCAAAAGCTAATTTTGTCTGGTATAGAACCCAGTTTACAATTGACAAAGGGAAGTAATTTGATCAAAAGATGTTTAATAACAGAATCAAATCAGTAATTGGCAAATGGACTATTAGGACTATTTTTTATGTTGCATTTTATGTGAATACATATATAAGGTATTTACCTGAAAAAAGTTTTAACAACAGCCTCTAAACTCCAGGAAGTACTGTAATTCTTGGCCAACAGTTGCAAATGAGACATTAACCAAGGTCTATTATTATCAGCTGAATATCTAGATGATGGTAATAACCAGCATAATTCCTTCAATAAATTATTTTTGAAATTAATGTTTACTGATTGCGAAGGATCACAAAAGACAAAATGAAACTAGAATTAGGGAATCAAGTGATCACAGATACCCCAATCAGCAGCATAACTCTTGAATGGTAAATGATCACTGCCAAAAAACAAACATGAAGTTGCTTCTCAAATTATTTTTGTTAGCAAAAAGAGAAAATATTGAACTAAACCTTATACATAACTTATTCTGGGAACCATCAATCTATAATTATGATTCTAAACATAGACTGTACCTGAAGATACTGTATAAAGATCACTTTACTGTTTGTCTCCTTGCATCTTTTTAAACATAAAGGACAATACATGTCATTGTTACTGTAGGACCTGAAAATAAATTAAAATTAAAACTTTTTAAACAAACAAGAGTGCACACGCTGAAATGTCTCGCCTTCTATACTAATCATTGATATTATGTTGATAGTCCTAAGTATAAAGCTTTATTACAACTGTCTCATAAACTTAACATTAACCAAGATAACTAAACAAAGACCAATGAACCATGAAAATGAGGTCAAGGTCAGATGAACCATGCCAGGCAGACATGTACAGCTAACAATGCTTCTATACAACATATATAGTTGACCTATTACTTATAGTTTAAGAAAAATAGACCAAAACACAAAAACTTAACACTGTGCAATGAACCGTGAAAATGAGGTCACGGTCAAAAGAAACCTGCGCTACTGACATAAAAATCATAAAATATTTCCATACACCAAATATAGTTGACCTATGGCATATAGTATTAGATAAAAAGACCAAAACTCAAAAACTTAACTTTGACTACTGAACCATGAAAATGAGGTCAAGGTCACATGACATCTGACCGCTAGACATGTACACCTTACAATCATTCCATACAACAAATATAGTAGACATATTGCATATAGTATGAAAAAAACAGACCAAAACACAAAAATTTAACTATAACCACTGAACCATGAAAATGAGGTCAAGGTCACATGACATCTGCCTGCTAGACATGTACACCTTACAATCATTCCATACAACAAATATAGTAGACCTATTGCATATAGTATGAAAAAAACAGACCAAAACACAAAAATTTAACTATAACCACTGAACCATGAAAATGAGGTCAAGGTCAGATGACACCTGCCAGTTGGACATGTACACCTTACAGTCCTTCCATACACCGAATATACTAGCCCTATTGCTTATAGTATCTGAGATATGGACTTGACCACCAAAACTTAAGGTACGCACATATCAAATATAGTTATCCTATTACTTATAATAAGAGAGAATTCAACATTACAAAAAATCTGAACTTTTTTTTCAAGTGGTCACTGAACCATGAAAATGAGGTCAAGGTTATTGGACATGTGACTGACGGAAACTTCGTAACATGAGGCATCTATATACAAAGTATGAAGCATCCAGGTCTTCCACCTTCTAAAATATAAAGCTTTTAAGAAGTTAGCTAACACCGCTGTAGCCGCCGCCGGATCACTATCCCTATGTCGAGCTTTCTGCAACAAAAGTTGCAGGCTCGACAATAAAAACTTCAAGTCCAACAGAGACTTCTAGATAAGCTAGCTTGAACTCATTTTTGTTTTAATGGCCTATGATAGTCCATAGTAAAGGGACAATAAATGGCTGACCCTTGTTAAGAGAGAGCCATATCTCTTGCATGTTAAAGACACTCTTGTAGATTTCGAAAAAAAGAGAAGGCTAATGCGGCTACAAGGTAGCACTAGCACCCGCAAAGTGGAAAGGGGTTAATATAAAATGCAAAACTTGTTTCCCAATCCACTTTTAATCAATATGTTTAAACTAAACTAAAAACTAATTTATTAGACTTGAAACACATTTTCAACTTTTACTAATATTTCTCTTTGGAACAATAAAATCTTTTTGAGACACAACAGACTAGTCTACAATTTACTGTTGTCTGTAGTCATATGTTTAAATTGAACACCAATGTACTCAAACAAGAATAGTGAACTAAAAATATGATTTATATATTGCATATATTGTTTAAAAAAAAATGATAATAAACACACTTGTATTTTTGTCCATCTGATGAGTTGAGCCTTTTTCAACTGATTTTTATAGTTCGTTCTTATGTTGTACGGTTATACCACTGTCCCAGGTTAGGGGAGGGTTGGGATCCAACTAGCATGTTTAACTCCACCACATTATGTATGTATGTGCCTGTCCTAAGTCTGGAGCCTGTTATTCAGTGGTTGTCGTTTGTTTATGTGATACATATTTGATTTTCGTTCATTTTTTTTATATAAATAAGGTTGTCAGTTTTCTCGTTTGAATTGTTTTACATTGTCCTTTTGGGGCCTTTTATAGCTGACTATGCGGTATGGGCTTTGCTCATTGTTGAACGCTGTACGGTGACCTATAGTTGTTTATATCTGTGTCATTTTGGTCTCTTTTTATATAAATCAATCATTTTTAACTCACAAACCTGGCCTTGAAGGCATAAAACTTTGCTCAGTGCTCGGAGCACAAAAATCATGCTCGAACATGAAATTCAGCAATTTGATTGGTTCATTTTCGAGTCCGAGTACAAAAATCATGCTCGAAAGTTTTATGACTGTGAGGCCTGAAAAATTTCATCACAATTTAATTCAAGTGAGATATGATACTGTGGATTCATTTATTTTCGTGGGTAACAATTTTTGTGGATTATTGAAATCTTACATGTTCGAGGATATTTAATTTCGTGGTTTTGCTGAAGTCTGCATACAATCCTATAGAAAGTTTGTTATTCGTTAAACATTTAATTTCGTGGTTCACCTGTACCCACGAATTCCACGAAAATTGGTATCCAACAAATAATAATGAATCCACAGTACAAGTCACAGTATTTTTATACGAGATGTCCACCAACAATGAACTTTTAACCCTTAAACTAATATTTCAGATAATTTGATATAAAGCAGCTACTTCACAGCAAAATGTTTGTCTAGGTAAGTTTTACCTCATATCTGAATGGATTACAGACTCCAGCATGATAGAACAGGTATATCTGTAGTCATAGTTACAGCCACCATCTTCTTTTGTTGTTGCCATGTAATGTTTGTATATACAGTCATGTAGATATTCCTGTCTGAATAAAGATATGAAACTATAACAAGCACTTCTAAGAGTGTTGTATGACAAAAAAAAGTCCCCTATAGATTAAAACATTCATTGAGCTGAATTGTGGAAATAAATGACAAAAAGTGCTGAAAATTGACTATTTGTACATATTTTCTAAGTCTGATGACCAGAACTCTTCAAAAACATGATATGAACCAAACAAAATTCAAACCTAATCTGTAACTTGTCATTGTAAAACTATACACCAAATATTAATTCAAGCTTGACCAAAAAGTGTGGGAAAATGATTACTTGCATGAATTTTTTAAGTATAAAGGACCATAACTCTGCATAAAGTCATCAGTCCAGAACCAAATTCACAGTTGATCTGAAAATTGTCACGATTAAACAATATACCAAATATCAAATAAAAAAAAAGGATGAAGAAAAAAGTGAGGAAAAGTAATTTGCAAGACTGACTGACAGAATGCAAACCTTATGTTCCCTTCCATTTTGCAGGAAGGAGACTAACTAGAGGCTCTAAAGAGCCTGTGTCGCTCACCTTGGTCTATGTGCATATTAAACAAGAGCACATTAGTCATGATAAAATTGTGTTTTGGTCATGGTGATGTGTTTGTTGATCTTACTTTACTGCATATTCTTGCTGCTTACAATTATCTGTATTTATAATGAACTTGGCCCAGTAGTTACAGTGAAAATGTTTTGTAAAATTTTTCAAAATTTATGAAAATTATTGAAAATTGACTATATAAAAGAGCAAAAAACTCCTTAAGGGGTCATGTTGACTTATTTTTCCGTCTGACTCTGCTGTACATTAATGGGGTACACAGTTTATCTCTATCTATAATAATATACAAAATAATAACCAAAAGCTTCAAAATTTTCTTAAAATTACCAATTCAGGGGCAGCAACCTAATAACGGGTTGCCTGAATGGTCTGAAAATTTCAGGGCAGATATATCTTCCCCTTATGAACAATTTAAACACAGCCAGATTTGCTATAAATGCTATGGTTTCAGAGATATGAGCCAAAAACTGCATTTTACCCTATGTACTATTTTTAGCCATGCTGGCCATCTTGGTTCGCGGGTGGGGTCATCGGACACATTTTTTAAACTAGATATCCTAATGATGATTGAGGACAAGTTTGGTTATATTTGTCTCAAAAGTTTCAGAGAAAATTTTTGTAAAATATTACAAAAATTTACGAAAAAAATTGTTAAAAATTGTCTACAAAGGACAATAACTCGTTACGGGGTCAACAGATTATTTTCTTCTTGTTGACTTATTTGTAGATCTTCCTCAGCTAAACATTATTGCTGTTTACAGTTTATCTCTATAACAACATTCAAGATAATATCCAAAATCAGCAAAATTTCCTTAAAATTACCAATTAAGGTTGTCCGATTCATCTGAAAATTCAAGAGCAAATAGATTTTGACCTGATAACCAATTTTACCACTTGTCAGATTTGCTTTAAATGCTCTGGTTTCAGAGATATAAGCCAAAATCTGCATTTGTTCTTTCTAAGCTATGGCGGCAATCTTGGTTGGCTGGCCGGGTCAACAGACACATTTTTTAAACCAGATACCCCAATGATGATTGTGGCCAAGTTTTGTTTAACTTGGCCCAGTAGATTCAGAGAAGATTTTTGTAAAAGTTAACAACGGTGGACGACGGATGCCAAGTGATGAGAAAAGCTCACTTGGCCCTTTGAGCCAGGTGAGCTAAAAAGGAACATAAGAACAGATATTTAGGACACAATATGTCTCCCTTGTGAAGAGACCATACAAAGATATTTGTAATATTTAAAAGAAAAAAAAGGAAGTCAAAGCATAAGCATTTTATGGTAAGGCCAAATAAAAATATATGTGTGGTTCCAGTTACATACTTTTAAAAAATAGGGTCGGTAGGTCGGCACTTTTTTTTTTTTTTTTTTTTTTTTTTTTTTTTAATGTCAAAATCCGGAATAGAATCGTGTGTTTACCGAAATTGTTTCCCTTATTATACACGCCCCAACAGGAAGTCCGACATTTTACATGTGTGTGGTTGTAAAATAAACAGCCATGATACGTTTTTAGTTAATTTTGTTGCATTCTGTTATGAATTCTTGCATTTTAGCCATAACAGATACTTGTGAAGGAAATTCAGATGACAGAAATCTATGAATTTAATTATTTTAATTCACAATCCTCAAAATTTGATCGTTTGAAAATCTATTTTTAAGAAATGAAAAAAAAGTTCTAGGGTCGGGGTTTTTTAACTAGGGTCGGTCGGGTTACTGGAACCACACATAAATTTTTATTTGGCCTAATATGATTGCTGTAGAAATTATTATTTGTCTCTTGTGTTTTGTGGTTAGGTCTTTTGCAGTACTATCACAGTTCTAAATTGAATGTATAAAACTACTGATAAAGTACAATATTACTTACCTTTCAAAATCAGATAACATATCTTGATTAGGACAAACTGCCAACTCCATATTCAACCAGACTTCAAAGGTTAGCTATATTTTGGACAAATATTAAATAAACATATAAAAAGTTTCCAAGGCCAGAAGATTCTACTGATTAAAACTAACTAACCAAAAGATCTATATAATAGCTAGCTTATACATAGTATGTAGTAAAATAATAATGTAAAATATAATATAATCATACATTGTCTTGTATTATAAAATTTATTTGTACAAGGCTGTGGAAAAGGAAAAATGTGTGGCTTTGCAGATTAATATCATAATAACACTCCAACTGATTTTCAAGGTATACTTCAGATTTTCATATACCTATAGAGCTAACATAAATTTTGCAGGGTTAACAAATATTACATTTTTGGTCATTTCAGGGTCAAAATAACAGCACTTAGCTCCTTCTTTGTCAACCTTGTTGAAGGTTGATGACTATGTATACGATGACCTTAAAATGTCTTGTAAGCCTACCTCTGGGTGAGGGATTTTCTTGCTGTGTTGAAGATCTATTGGTGGCCTTCTGGTATTTTCAGCCCTCTGGTGGTCGGGTTGCTGTCTCTTTGACACATTCCCCAATTCCATTATCAATTTAATCTAGAGTTTTTCATTTAGGTATTAATCTGCCTTAATGTCAGGTATTATCTTTTGTTGTCAAAACATCACTCCTCTATGAAACTGCCAAAGCATGTTGCAATTTTAAAACCTAGTAGTTCTTAAGCCATTAGCTTATGGATCAGATATCAGAATGTAAGTTCTCATTATTGCCATACTCACCAAGGCGTATTATTCCCATTAACAATTGAATTGCTCACCTGTATTTCAGAGGAGATTTTTAAATGTTAGCAAACTTGATGAACAACTTGTGTAAAATTGTCTTTAAAGGGCAATAACTCCTTAATTGTCAATTGACAATTTTCGTCATATTAACTTTTTTGTAGATCTTACTTTGCTGAACATTATTGCTGCTTACATTTTATATCTATCTATAGTATAATAATATTCAAGATAATTTCAGAGGAGATTTTTAAATGTTAGCAAACTTGATGAACACACTGTGTAAAATTGTCTTTAAAGGGCAATAACTCCTTAATTGTCAATTGACAATTTTGGTCATATTAACTTTTTTGTAGATCTTACTTTGCTGAACATTATTGCTGCTTACATTTTATATCTATCTATAGTATTATAATATTCAAGATAATTTCAATTTTACACAATGTGTTCATCAAGTTTGCTAACATTTAGTTAGCAAACTTGATGAACACATTGTGTAAAATTGTCTTTAAAGGGCAATAACTCCTTAATTGTCAATTGACAATTTTGGTCATATTAACTTTTTTGTAGATCTTACTTTGCTGAACATTATTGCTGCTTACAGTTTATATCTATCTATAATGATATCCAAGATAATAACAAAAAACTGCAAAATTTTGTTAAAACTACCATGTTAAAACTACCAATTCTGTGGCAGCAACCCAACAATTCAATTTGTCTGATAATTTCAAGGCCAATAGATCATGACCAATTGAACAAATTTACCCTATGTCAGATTTTCTCTAAAAGCTTTAGTTTTTGAGATATAAGCCAAAAACTTTGACCCTTATTTTCTATTTTCAGCCATGGCAGCCATGTTTGTCAATGGATCAGAACCTCAGATACAGTTTATAAACAAGATACCCTAAGGAACATTTAGTTAAAGTTTGAAGGTAATTGGCCCAGTAGTTTCAGAGGAGAAGATGTTTAAATGTTAGCAATCAGAGAAGATTTTTTGAATAATTTACCGTTGACGGACGCCAAGTGATAGCATAAGCTCACATGGGGCACTGTGGGCCCAATGAGCTAATAAAAACCTTATAGCAATATTCTGAATTTACAGTCCTTAGTTTTCAACCTTAAACATTTTTTTATGGTCTTACATAAAAAAAACAAGCACATATATATAATACATGTACTTTTGTGTAATTTGGATATTTTACACATTTTCTATTGAAAAAGATTTCTTACGACTGCTTTATTATTAAAAATTCGGCACCCAAATATCCTTGAATGATATATATTCTTATGTATCTCTATGTAAATACTAATTGAAATCATGGTGAACAGCTACAGTTAAATCTATATGATCCAACCCTCTATGAGAGCCAGTTTGGACAATTGGTGGTTTTCAGATTGACATGATTATTCTCTTGTTATGCCAAATAAATATAATTCCTTCTCAACTAAAGACAATGCCAAAATAACCTTGTGCGCATTCCTACCCTTTCTTTTATATAAATCACATTATCATAATTATAACATTATCTTTACTATAGTAACACACCTGCATGTTATGTTTTATCTCTTTGAACTGTTTAGATTTATAAATGTACAATGCCATCAGTAATTCACCAGATGCCGTCTGCTGTAATGGTTTTTGCTTTAATTCTGGTATCAATCGTTGACAAAGAAACATAAACTACAAAATCAAACAAGAATGCATGTGATGTCATGATAAGTATAGTTAGTCTATTCAAAATTTTTGGAAAAGAGTAAGTTGGTGATTTACAGATTTGAAAAGCCCTTGATACTTATAACTCATCACAGTCAAGCAGCTGACCAAATGTTACCTCATTTAATTCAGTATTACTAGAAAATTGTATGATATTTTATTTTTTGAAAAAAAAACCAATGTCACTGCTATTCTCTTACACATGTTACAGTGTGAGAGTATAAGAGGCTCCTTAGAGCTGAAAATCAGTCCAAAATTATTATTTAAGGGATATAACTCATATATGGATTATTATGCTGAACATTTTTGCTCTTTTCAGTTCCACCTACTTATTATTGTTTTGGATTTAATAGGCCAAACTTATAAAAAATGTGTAAGAATCTCATTAAATAGAAAAAAACTACTACACATCCAATGATTTCAGTCATACTGGCATACTTGTGGATCTTATATTGCTAAAATATTTTGCAATAAAATCTCACCAGATACAAAAGTTCAAAATTTCTCAGCTCCTACAAAAGTCAACTGACAAAAATTTTTCTTGTGGATATGCACATCTGCATAGTATGTTATTATTATCTTAAAAGTTTCATGAAATTCTGTTGTGCGGTTACAGAGGAATTGTGATGACAAGAATAGGACTGACTGACTAACAGACGGACCTACAGGTTAAAAACATACCCTACTGTTCTTTCCCTTTTGAGAAAAAAACATTGACCATCAAAATTAAGTTTATATCAAAGACTTGATTCAAAAGATGGTATCTGTTAACCAATAATAACACTAATTCGTCACATTACAAAGTATTAAGATCAGACAGCATGTGTTTTACAACTCTCCTACAAGAATACGGCTGCACACTTTTGGTTAACATTTCATATATATACTGATCAATTTATAAAAGAAATGATTTAGTAAATGAAAATAAAAACGGAAACTCATTAAAAAAAAAAAACACACGAAAGTACAGTACAGTCCAAACAAAATGATCAGGCTTTTTTTAAAAACATTATTAGGCTTTTTTTTTAAAACATTATTAGGCTTTTTTTTAAAACATTATAAGCCTTTTTTTTAAAAACATTATTGACAACAGCTTGATATCATTAGTTTAAATATTTCTACAAACCTTTTGGATTAGAATATGTGGAAATATTCTGTTGTAATCCTCCTCTAACAGACAAGAGTTGTCCACAACATTAAATACACTGAAGAAATAAGATGACATTAACCTACAAAAAATATGAAAAATTACAACAACCGAGCAATAATTTATATATTACAACTTCTGAAACAACACACATATTATTATAAAAAGATACTTATAGTTTAGTAATATGTAGGAGGTATTTGCTCAAACGTAAAAGTTCTTTAATCAAGGTAATAACTTTCTGCAGTTTAAAAGGGTGAAGTACCAAACCAGCATCTTAATGAAATGCCTTATAACTTTTCATCTGTATATGTTATTTCTCTTTGGTGTCTCTTACTGGAATAAAGATTTTGGGTCGAAATGAAATCTTTTTAATTTGCTAATGTATGTGTTTTATATTCTACTTAAGATCTAGACAATAATATATCTAAAGCATTCTTTGAAGAATTATTAAAATTCTCACTTTGATTAATCCATCACATATTTGAGGCGAAAAATGTATGCACATCAGACCTTCCTTACTATCCAAGATCATGTCAAATCAAAAATATCATTCTTAAATGACATGATATTGTTTAACTCTGGTACTATCTAGTTCTATGTAGAAGTAAATATATGTTTTCATGGCCCTTTGAGGTTAATAACCAGCAAGTGGAAGAACACTGAAGTGATCCAATTCGAGATAGAAATTTGTCATAAGTCATGACTATCTACACCCTTACAAAATATTAAAGTTATTAGGCCTGCTCCAATTTGTATATTAAGGTTATCTATGGTAATTAAAATGTGACATAATAGGGTTCTTCTGTGTAAAATAACATACAATATAAACAATACCTTCATCATATATATTACTGAAATTGACTTAATTGTATGATTTCTTACTTATTTGCATTTATATGTACCTCAGACAAAATATCATCTGCTGCGCTGTCTGAAGAGGAAGACAGGTCCATAATTTTTGGGTAAAATACTGTTTTTCTTTGCAGTAACTGCTTCTACAAGGTGAAAATTCTACCAAACCAAAGATTTGGCTTTTCATTGACATGAAAGTCAGCAGTGTTGATAGGCCAGCTATGTGATGAGATTCCATTTCATTGATCTGAAAGAAAATTCTTATTAGATATATCAAAGGTGGAAATAAGTCAATGCTATTGAAGTGGTTTTAACAACAAAATTAGGCTCAGTGTCAATATTTTCAATCCAGCACTTGGCTTCTAGGAGAATTTTCTCTTACTTTAGTTTTCAATCCTGGATTGAAGATGACTGAGGTTACTGACAGTGCACTACTGATATGTTTTCTAAACCTTTTAAAGTTGATTTTTTCCAATTATCGTGAATATTGGTAATCTTTTTAAGAAATAATTGATGCAAGCTATACTTTATTTATTTTAAACATGGGTAGGCATTATATTCGGGATTATTTTTGCCTGAGCGATAGTGAGGGATAAAATATCACAAATATAATGCCTAACCATGTTAAAAGTACAATAAAGTATAGCTTGCATCAATTATTTTGATTCTGATTAGGACAATTAAGGTAATTTGTATGTCGGATGTGTATAAGTGTAGGCTCTTCCATGAACATTCCTTTTTTGTTTGTCAAAAAGCAAATGACTGGCAATGTGATTTTTTAGAGGGAGGAGTTTTGAACAGCCAGCATGAACAGTTGTCGTATCTAGGTCAAATATGTCAATTTGGAATTGCAACACATTAGTCATAATAAATGAATAAGTAACAACATGTGCATCATTTAAGAGTTTGGAAGTGTTTTAAGTTAAGGAAATATATTAAATGCATGCCAATTTGATACAATTCATTTTTCTACAGTAGTCATTATACGCATGTGCAAACAAATTGTATTGAATTTAGAGCATGGGTTTATTCACAAAGCGAAAGAAGCACGTCATATTAGAATATAATATACCTGATATGTTACCAGTCTGGTAATAACTACAAACAAAGTATGATGAAGAGTTGTAATTTCTCCCAACATATCCACTAACTGTACTGCCCAGGACAGGTCTGGATTGTCCACAACTAGACATGCTTCACTGACTTTACAGAATAGATTAAGTAAACCATTTACTATCTATAAAGAGAGGTAAAAATATCTATAAACAAAAAAAGTTTTATAGTACTTCTGAACATTTACATTCGAATAACAGAAAAACAAAGGATTTAAGGTATCCACCCATCCATCCATGAATAAGTATTGCCATTGTCACAACATAAATTTTAAAGACTTGTAATTTCAAAATCTGAAACAGACTCTACTTGAACTATAGGTGTTAATATCTGTGTCATTTTGGTCTCTTGTAAAGAGTTGTCTCATTGGCAATCATACCAACATCTTCTTATTTTTATATTTGAATACATAATTTTGCTTGATGCATCTCTAATAAACAATCAGACCTTGACATTAAATTTTAAAAGCCAGTATAATGCATTTGTCACTGAAGTATATCTATTAAGTTGCCAAATTTTGGACTGTGAAATACACAGAATTAAATTTGGAACTTGATGAATTAGAATAGGACCAGGTTTCACAACCAAATATTAAATCTACTTCATTCCGAGGTAAGTCTCTGAGTGCCAATCAAAACTTATAAAAATAATCTTCTAGCTATAACAAGATAAAAATAATCTTCTAGCTATAACAAGATAAAAATAATCTTCTAGCTATAACAAGATAACTAGTGTATTATTTGCACCCATTTAGAACATAAAAATAAAACAATAATATT
This sequence comes from Mytilus edulis, assembly GCA_019925275.1. Lineage (NCBI taxonomy): Eukaryota > Metazoa > Mollusca > Bivalvia > Mytilida > Mytilidae > Mytilus > Mytilus edulis. The sequence goes on along the minus strand of CM034352.1, from coordinate 59,915,989 downwards.
TGCATGGAAAACAATAAATTAATTTTTTTCAGCATCAAACTTCCCTTTCTTTTTTTTCAATTCAAAATAAATAATTATAACAACCTTCTTTTCTGTATCTAAGTTTTAATGATCTGATTTTACTAACCTTAAACTGAAGTGGGTTTATCTTAGTGTTCATGTTTAGTTGCAGTAAATTTCTCGTACAAATTGATTCCTCAGGATTAGCAAGTAGCACAATTATCTTTTCTTTAAGTACAGATATCATTTCTGGCACTGAAATAAACAATTCTTTATTTCACAAGCTAATATAACATTGTAATATAATTAAACATCCAAAAACTTATCTAGAAATAAATATAACACAAAATGTATGTATGGACAGACTTCCCTTGCTTTATAATGTAACTTACAATGTTTCTGCCATTGTTTGTTGATTATTCTATCCATCATCTGATTTAACCTGTGATCAAACTGTTCCATTGTAGTCATTGTCATTTCTATATCATCATCTTCATCATCATCTATCTCCATAAAAACACCTATGAAGAATATTCAATAAAATGTAAAATGAATTATATTGAAAAAACCCTGAAGTAAAGATGGACTACATTTTTTGTTTCAGTTTTACCATGGAAATTTTGGAATAATATCTTTTTGCCATTACGGGATATAATAAAAGGTTTTCCTGTAAATAACAAGTATTCTCAATACATAGTCTCATACCATTTAAAAATTCATTGCACAAGAACAAAATACTAACTTGATCTATAACTTGACATGGTGTACACTATAAAACAATTATCAAGTCAATTTCTTTAAACATGACGAAAAAAGTGTGGAAAACTTATCATTTGAGCGAATTTTGGAAGTCCAAGGACCATAACTCTGCCAAAAATAATGTAACTTGCCATGATTAAACAATACACCAAATATCAAATCAACATCTTCAAGCATTAAGAAAATCAAAACGTATGATTGCTCTGAGGGATACGATTGCCATTGTTTTCATTGATACATGTAATTAGTTTTATTCTCAAAAATAATTCAACTGCACATGTTAAATGTAATTTATGTAATTTGAATAGTTATTCAACTTTAAAAATAGCCAATCCTGGATACAAGTGGATAGACAATGTAATGATTGTGTTTTATTTTGTACTATCAATTCCAAGTTTACTTTCCATGTGCAGCAGTCACTGAGAGTGAGAGAAGGTATCTCACTTCGTACCTTATCACCTATTGTCTACGTGAATTCTAGGAGGAACCCCATTTCTATCTCTTTAAATATTTAATTTCCTTTGGGTCAGTGGGCATGACTCCTGTGTACACATTCCTCTGTTTAAATTGCAATCGCTTTTAATATAATACGATGTCTATCGACAGAACAAGTTAATTTTTCTCGATGTATCGTCATATTTTGATTCTGAATTGAAGGAAGTGTAATTAAGGGCGACAACTTGAAGCGATAATATGGAAGACTCCATTTCGGCTGAAGGGGTGTTCTAGTTACACCTTTACATTGTGGACTATATTTATTTTAATTCAAATGATGCATATGAATTAAAATTATGCAACAACAATAACCCTCAATAGCAGACAGACATAGAAAGGATCTCATGAGTTTCAAATTAATCAACGGAGTGGGGAATCCAGAGCAACCATTCAATCTGATACCCCTTGAAGTCAAGAAAACTACAAGCATGCGCATACTTACCTAAACAAACCCTAGACTTGTGATTTGTAGTAAAGACATATATTAAATGTTAATCAAACGTCCTAGATGGTTCCCCATTTCTTTTTGGAAGTACAATATCAAATATCAGTTTCATAATGGTGACATATAAGAAAAATTTCACTTCAGTTCTTATCTGACAGAAATTGATTTATCGGAAATCAGAGAACTCTCGCATTTTAACAAAACTGGGGAATTCCCTCTGACGTGTTTCTTAATTTATAAAAACACTTAATATAAATACTACTTAATTCTGATTTTCCGTGTTGTTAAAAACATGCATATAAGTCAAGGGAAATATCGAAACATGAAGATTATGAGAAGAACATTATAGGACAGTTGTATGCAGGGCTCACACTACTTCAGAATTATAGGGAGAAGTGACTTCTCTTTTTGAAACTGATAGGGAGAAGTGGTGAGATTTGAAAGAGAAGTGCTCATTCGCGCGGGTGCGCTACAATGTTTGGATTTTACAATAGTATAAAGGGCCATATGTAAATAATGTTCTTTTTATGTTGTTCAATTCATATGAGTAAAAAATTACAATTAAAGTAACATTTGAAATTAAAAGTTGTTTAAGTTTTTACTAAGGTTCTTGTGAGAAACTACCAACTAAATATCTAGCACTAAAAAAAAAAAAATATTTTAAAAAATGTAAAGAAATTATATCAATTACAATTTAATTAAAAATTATCTTGTGTATGAAATTCAGTGTTTCTCATAAAAAAAATATAAAAGTTATTAAGCTGGGCCATAATATATTTTTATTAGTATAATAGTCTCAGAGTTAAGCAACTTTAATCAATAGTTTGAAACATTCATAAAAAATATAGGGAATTATATACACCAATCAATTAGATGTAACCAAAAGTCTCTTAATGCGTGTGGGATGCGTAATTTTTCCCTTTGGGATCATTATTCTTCTGTCAGCTGTACCATCCGTGCGTCCGTAGTAATTATTGTAAAAGTACGGATTTCGGTCATAGCTGGTCCAGTTCAGATCCGTAGTTTAGAAATCGGTCAATGGCGGACGAATGCAAGAAAATTTACAAAAATAAACGATGTTTGACAAGTTATTTGGAAAGGAACATGACGGTTTTAATGCAATAAATGGATTAAACATTTACTGGAGGCAACTTTTATCACGTTTAAATGAAGTAACAAACTTATTTTGCCGCCGAAATTTAGGTTGATGTACGTTTTTGAGTAACAAGCACCGGAACTTGTGAAAATGCACGAAGTGATAAAAAGTTGTATTTTTATCAAATAACCTGATGCACACTGCGAAGACAATGCTTCAACCTCTTTTCTAAAGATAATGAATAGTTTATGTCTGAATTTCTTTAATTATCAGTAAAAAATTGATGTTTCATCAACTTGGTAAAAATTGAAAATGTCCGATGACGGAAGCGACTGAAAGCGACTTTCGTCAAGAACAAGGCGACTTGTTTTCGCTTTTGGGGGTCGGGAAAAGCGAAGTGACGGTCGGGAGGGCGACTTCTGCGCCCAAGTCGCCTGGTAGCGTGAGCCCTAGTATGAATTTGACCCTTTTGTTTGTTTTTACCTTTTAAAGCAAGACAATCTCAAGTATCTGAGATGTTCATTAATGTTTAGAATAAAACGGTTGATGTGAGGGCATGGCCCTGAGTCAATGGTAAAAGTCTACAGATTGCTTGAAAGCAATCGTATCCCCAAAAAAGTGGAAAGCTGATTTGCCAGAATGACCAATGGACAAACAGACAGATAGACAGACGGACATAGTTGCACTTTGACTACATCTGTAGGGGAAAAATTAAGAAGTATGTCTAGAACAAGGGTGCACATGCTGAAATGTCTCGCCTTTTTTACTAATCATTGATATTATGTTGATAGTCCTAAATATAAAACTTTATTACAACTGTCACATAAACTTAACATTAACCAATGAACCATGAACATGATGTCAAGGTCAGATGACACCTGCCAGCTAGACATGTACACCTTACAATCATTCCATACACCAAATATAGTAGACCTATTACATACAGTATAATAAAAACCGACCAAAACACAAAAACTGAACTTTAACCACTGAACCATGAAAATGAGGTCAAGGTCAGATGACACCTGCCAATAGGTCATGTACACCTTACAGTCCTTCCATACACCGAAAGTACTAGACCTATTGCTTATAGTATCTGAGATGTGGATTTGACCACCAAAACTTAACCTTGTTCACTGATCCATGAAAAGAGGTCTAGGTCAAGTGAAAACTGTCTGACTGGCATGAGGACTTTGCAAGGTATGCACATACCAAATATAGTTATCCTATTCCTTATAATAAGAAAGAATTTATCATTACAAAAAATCTTATCTTTTTGTACAAGTAGTCAATGAACAATGAAAATGAGGTCAAGGACATTGAATAAGTGACTAGTGGAAACTTCGTAACATGAGGCATCTATATACAAAGTGTGAAGCATCCAAGTCTTCCACCTTCTAAAATATAAAGCTTTTAAGAAGTTAGCTGCCGCGGCCAGATCACTATCCCTGTTGAGCTTAGTCGCAGGCTCCACAAAAATGGACTGACAAGGACCAATCAATGTACCAAGATTGCACATAAACAAGTTTACATTGTAATAATATTTATTGCTATTTTAGGAAATTTTCCTTTGATCTTACTGCCTGATAATTTCCTTTTTTTAGCAAAGTAGGGTGATATGAAATATTATTGCTAGAAACTAAGGGATGTGTGCCCATTGTCAATGAAATTAAAAACATCGTCATAGGTATTATAGCCATAAACAGATTATCATTGGTCATTTCAACTTGATTGCTTTTCTCTCTTTCACCATACCAGCTCAAGCGAGAAATTCAATCTCATTGAGATGGTCAACCATAATCTATAAATATTGGCACCTCAAATTACTGTGCATTTTATTCATATTGCAATAAACTAATTAACGAAACATCTAATGGAATGTGAGATTTAAGAAGAAATGACAAATTACAAAAAAAAAATATAGAAACAATCTTGAAAAATATATAATATTGTATACCTTGTAACAAGTTTGCTGCCTCCTTCTTACAATCAATTTCATAAGTCTTGTACATATTTGGTGGAATTTTCTCTACTCTTTGTAAAAAAGAAAAATAAGTTATCATTGAAGAACCTATACGACTGATGCAACTGAATAGAATATTGCAAAGAAAAAGTACAAGACAGTTAATTGTTTGAGCATTACAATGGCAAACAACCGTATAAATCAGTTTGAGTATTGTCCAAATATTGTTTTGCTTTCTCTTTTTTCCAGTTTTCTTTAGTTTGCATATGTGTGTGTAAGTCAGTATTTTAGTGAGTTAAAGGGGATCTTTTTTAATAGGAATTTTCTACAAACACCTTGTTTTATAAAGTTGCTTCAGTTTTCTAAAAATAAATATTCTTGCTCTAAAAAACTGTTTATTTTTGTGTGTCTTTAGTTTTAATCTTTATCTAGCAATATCATAACATTTCATAGTTGCCTCTGCTGTTTAGTTTTGATATTTTTTCTATTGAAGTAAGTGTGCAAAGTATAAATACTTCATTACTCTATCATACTAGACCTTAATATCATGTAAAAAAGCCTTCTATCATATTCGATTCTATGGAATAAATTTATAGTACTGTGGATTCATTTATTTTCGTGGATTAAGGAAAATGTTACATTGCCGAAGTTTCTATACAATTAAATGGGAAACTTGTCATGCGTTGAACATTTAAATTTCGTGGTTTACCTGTACCCACGAAATCTACGAACATTGGTATCCGACGAATAATAATGATTCCACAGTAGATACTTTTAAATGTCTCTTGGGTTTATTTTTAAACCCTTTCATTTTAACATTACTTCACAATTCACTATTGAGACCCCTAAAACTTTTTGATAACCTCTATATCCGTATCGGATACAATAAGTTTTACTGATTAAATATATATATATATAGCAAACTGATTTGTTGAACACAAATCAAATTAAGAATATTTGAAGCTGTATACATACTTCCTGAGAGCTTCTATAAAAATCATCCTGGCATCAGGGATATCTGGTAGCTAAGAAATATATATCACAGACAGTTATTATTATTATTTTAAATGTGTGACTACAATATGTAAAACATTTAAAACATTCCAAATTTTAAACCTTATTTCCGAAGAATTTGTGGATGTACAGTGGGCAGCTGCCAAAAAGTTTTCATGCATTTACTCTTGAACCACTCAGCCAAAGCTTTTCAAATTTTAATATGTTGTTACTGATGACAAAATAGAGGTCAAGTTCAATATTGATGACTGTCACTTTTACCTTTTAAGAGTAATGGTCATATTGAAAATTGCCAGGACACGAATAAACGTTAAAAAATCTGGTTTGCTGTCACTCTGACAGTCTCTTATTTACTATGTTGTGCTCATGAATCACAAAAGCTGACAATCTTTAGTTGACAACTTTCTATGTTTTATTCCTGTAAAGTTTGCTAAACATTTTCAACACAGTTTTAATAAAAATTCCAAACTTTCTTCATTCAACACATTTTTATTTAATTGTTCAATAAAAAGTATTTTCAAACATTAACATATATATATATATTGAGCTATAAACTTACTGGTCTTGGTTTCAGTAATGCAGGAATAAATTTTCCAATAAAGTAGGACTTCCTGAAAATGCTGAAAACAAAGCGATTTTATATGTTTTATAAGCCAGAAAAAAATCCATGGTTACAATTTGATTTAACAATTAAGTAATTTCAGGGCTTTAGACAATAAATCTAGTTTCTATGTAGGTGCATATAAATAACTGAGGTAATGGTAAAAATTGAAAACTGCTTTTTGGTAAGAACTGCTACCTCTTGACTGGTGTGTTTTAGCAGATAAGAATTTTGTCCTTATTTTGCCTTCATAATAGTTTAAATGATATAAATTTAAGCACATTTGCATTTCAAAATATCAACAATATTATGGATTATGTATATCATTCTGTACTTAAGGCAATATAAAACAATTTATGAATAATACCTGGCTTCCATCACAGCTGATGGCATTTTGTTATTGGTTTCAAATGCTGCCAAAGCTTTTTGAACATCTTCTTCCATCTGGTTCTGAAATTTTAATAGCCATCAAATTTATTTATATAAGTTATACTTAAATAAGGCAAATTGAGAACAAGATATTTAGTTTAAACATATTTGCCTATTATAGTGGATTGGGAAACAAGTTATTGCAACTTATATTAATCCCTTTTCACTTTGCGGGTGCGAGTGCTGCTTGTAGTGGCATTAGCCTTCTCTTCTTTTTCAAAATCTACAAGCATGTCTTTAACCTGATATGACTGTCTCTTAATACAGGTCACCATTTATCGTCCCCTTTTGACGGATTATTAAATGGTGTTGAGGGAAAGCCTGCAATTCAGTCCCTGATTTTTTTCCCCAAAGAACAGGAATTGAACTAGGAACTTTTATGTTAGAAGTCCAATGCGCTAACCACTACACTACGGCAAGATATAAGATATTTGGACGTCTTCTTACAAAACAAGTTTGATTATAAGTGTTACCCAAACAATAACCCCTTTTTGAGGAAATCTGGCATTCTTAGTTAATTAAGATCAGTCAATCCAACTTGGCTACAAACAAAGTTTGAAACCATGACCGCAACTGAATTTATAAACACACAATTGATGGGAATCAGGGAATCCAAATTCAATCATTGATTCAGAAAAATTCAGCACATAAGGTAATGTTTCAAGTTTTGATGCTCAAAATACAACTAGGAATTGGGAAAAGTATAACTTATTAATCAATATCTTTTCGGCAAAATGCATTATATCCAGTATAAATACTTACCTTGGAAGAAGATGAACCATTTGATGTGTCAAACATTCCAACTTGTTCTAATGGTTCCTAGTGTAAAATAAACTTTACATTAAATTCAACTTCACAAGAATTCACAAAAAATTAAATTATAAATTTATAACAGATTAGGTTAATTAAAATAACTAATTCCAAAACAAAAAAAACTTCTACTTTAAAACTGTGACTTTAAACATTTCCTTCTCTCTACAAGTCTTCTGACAACTTAGATCAAAAATAAAGTTTTAAAACAAAATGTACCTTTAGATCAGCTAGTCTAGTCTTTCCAAGGACAATGTAATCTGATAGTAGCTCTTTACACTTTGAAGGTACAAATGGTGGTCGCAGGATATGAATCTTTAAACAAGATGGCTGATCATATGGTACCAGATCAGTTAAAACCTTCATCAAGCATGTAAATGTCTTCTTTGAATTTGCTAAAGACCTTTGGCTGTCACCAAATAAATTCTAATAAATGGAAAATACATAATTAACAAGGTTGCATACATGGCAGAACCAAGAGTTCTGTCAAATAAATTATTTTTCAAAACATAATTTTCAAAATATATCATATGCATCAAAAAAGATTAGGCTGCATGAGGTATGTAAAAAATGCTCACTTGCTACAACTCAATATTATCCAGACAAAAATATTAATTTTTTCCATTCAATAAAACCCAAGAAAACTTTGACAAAAGTTTTCTACCAAAGGTCTTTATGACGGACAGTCGAGAGGTTACTAGACTGTTCTTGTCTTCTGCCTATGTGGAGCAGATAATATATCTGTTTTTGGACTACCTCAATGCATATAAAAAAAAAGTGTAACCAAATCTTAAAATATACTTTGGAATTAAAACTTTTATTTTCGGCAGCTTGACTTACCAGAAACCAGTCTTGGTATGAATGGAAGACATGTGATCCCTCAAAGCAACATTGGCGACAAATCAAAAATACTTTTAAAATGTGGTCAGTCCTGGATTCCTCAAAGGCCATCTTCAATAACTCAATCAAAATATCTGAAATAATTTTTGAAACCAAGTGATACTAGAACAGGCTCAAGTACAGCAACTTCTCTACAAGAATGATAAATTTCTTACTTATATGCAATCTTGGCTAAAAGACACGAATCTTAATTTGTTTATTTAGAAGGCATCTTTCATTTAGCTTTTCATTAATAAGAGTTTAACCTGGTTAAATGACAGGAATTTGTGTAATAATAACCTTATCTGCAGATGTGCTAACACATCAAATTGATACATGCACTGAGTCAGAAAATTATGTGGCAATGAAGCACATGTGCCACTGAACGAGAAAACTATATACAATGTTCATTTTGAGTTTCATTTCTTCGTAATTTTATTTCATTTGAAGAATGATTCAATCTTATCTTTAATACAAGAAAATGATTTTCCTAGCTGAGTGAGATAACTTAAACTAAGTTTTTTTTTAAAGTTTTCCTAACCTTCAGCAAGACTTCTTGACTTCTGGGTACAGATAATAAATACAGACCAGAATGCACTGAAATGATACCAATTTACATCTGATGAATCTAATGTCTGCTTTAACATCTCTAACACATCTGCTACATCCAAAACTAATAAAATCTGAAATAAGTTTTTAGTACACAGAAAAGGAAATTTGACACTGTATGACCTTCAAAATCATTATAAGTATACTTATTTCAGAGACGTTTGTCTCCTAAACAAAATCTTTGTAAGATAAAAAGGTGTTTTTTTTCTGTTGTCAACTAACAGGGGTTGTACAAACTATTGCCTTAACTGATACTGATTGCAAAAATAATCATATCTATAATAGAACCCTTTCCTTGTGCCTCATAACAGACAACAGAAGAAAACAAAAGTTGAAATTATCTTTTAACATGACGGTCTTCTATTATTGAATTTATTTCCCATTAAAACAAATGTCAGCTTGGTAAACCTGCTGTTACGACTTTATTTTATTTTTGCTCTTTATCTTTATATGTGTTTGGCTTCCTAAATCAATTATTAAAACAGAAATATGTTTCATTCACAACAAAGCCATTGTCTCATTTTACAAACATACAACCTTATATGCATTCCTAAATTATTCACCTCTTTACACAACTCAGTAAACTGAATTGGTAGTTTCGCAAATTGCCAATTCTTCTGTAGGCGAAAAGATTCAGCAACTACAATAGAAATGAAAACTTGATTCAGTCAGATCCTATATCTGAAAACTATGTAAACATGTACATGTACATAAACAAGAGGCTCTCAAGAGCCTGAATCGCTCACCTGGTAAACAATGCCTTATTGAACATATTGAACCATGCCAGGCAAACATGTACAGCTAACAATTCTTCAATATTACAAATGTATATGACTTACTGTTTATAAATAAAGAATATGAGACCAAAACACAAACACTTAAAACTTAGCAATGAACTGTGAAAATTAGGTCAAGTTCAAATAAAACCTGTGTAACCGACATATAGATCATAAAATATTTTCATACACCAAATATAGTTGACCTAATGCATAAAGTATTAAAAAAATAGACCAAAACTAAAAAAGTTATCTTTGACCACTGAATTATGAAAATGAGGTCAAGGTTAGATGACACCTGTCAGCTAGACATGTACACCTTACAATCATTCTATACACCAATTTTAGTAGACCTGAAAATTTCAGGGCTGATAGATCTTGACCTAATGAACATTTTTACCCCATGTCAGATTTGCTCTAAATGCTTTCGTTTTTGAGATATAAGCCAAAAACTGCATTTGACCCCTATGTTCTATTTAAAGTAAGGGCGGCCATGTTTTTTGACGGATCAAAAATCGAAGCACACACTTTGTGCAGGATAATCTAAGGAACTATCATGCTAAGTTTCATCCAAATCCATTCAGCAGTTTCAGAGGAGAAGATTTTTTAAAGTTAGCAAATATGATGAACAAATTGTGAAAAATTGTCATTAAAGGACATTTACCCCTTAAGGGGTCAATTGACAATTTTGGTCATATTAACCTATTTGTAGATCTTACTTTGCTGATCATTTTTGCTGTTTACAGTTTATCTTTATCTATAATAATATTCAAGATAATGACCAAAAACTGCAAAATTTCCTTAAAATTACCAATTAAGTGGCAGCAACCCAACAATGGTTTGTTTGATTCATCTGAAAATTTCTGGGCTGATAGATCTTCACCTAATGAACATTTTTACCCCCTGTCAGATTTGCTCTAAATACTTTCGTTTTTGAGATATAAGCCAAAAACTGCATTTGACCCCTATGTTCTATTTTAAGTAACGGCGGCCATGTTTTTTGACGGATCAAAAATCGAAGCACACACTTTGTGCAGGATAATCTAAGGAACAATCATTTTAAGTTTCATTCAAATCCATTCAGTAGTTTCAGAGGAGAAGATGTTTGAAAAATTGTTAACGACGACGACGACGACGGACGCCAAGTGATGAGAAAAGCTCACATGGCCTTTTAGGCCAGGTGAGCTAAAAATATATACCAATCTAAAATCTAGAAGGCATAAGACACCATTCTCCAAATTTTAAACCAAAAGATAGCAACTGCTTGATATAAACATCCTAAAAAAGCAAATATCTAATTGAAAGTTTGGTGTTATTTTCCTCCTCAGTCACCTGGTATATTGACATACAATTATGTTGTCCATTTGTTCCGGAGCAGCAATATCAGTAATTTTTATGTGTAACAAAGCTTATTTTCAAAATATGTTTCTCAGAATAATTTTATCTGTACAAAAAGTTAATTAAAAACGAAATTTTCATATTTTGTGAAACAAAGTCTTAGAAACTAAGCAAAAGGAGAGACATTCAACCTCATATGTCAAAAACAAACTGACATTGTTATGGCTAAAAAAGAAAAAGACAAACAGTACACAAAACACAACATAGAGAAAACTTTAGATTTAGCAACAGTACACAAAACACAACATAGAAAACTTTAGATTTAGCAACACTACACAAAACACATAGAAAACTTTGGATTTAGCAACACTACACAAAACACAACATAGAAAACTTCAGATTTAGCAACACAACACAAAACACAATGTAGAAAAAAACTTTAGATTTAGCAACAGTACACAAAACACAACATAGAAAACTTAAGATTTAGCAACAGTACACAAAACACAATGTAGAAAAAAACTTTAGATTTAGCAACAGTACACAAGACACAACATAGAAAACTTCAGATTTAGCAACAATACACAAAACACAACATAGAAAACTTTAGATTTAGCAACAGTACACAAAACACAACATAGAAAACTTTAGATTTAGCAACACAACACAAAACACAACATAGAAAACTTCAGATTTAGCAACAGTACACAAAACACAACATAGAAAACTGCAGATTTAGCAACAGTACACAAAACACAACATAGAAAACTTCAGATTTAGCAACAGTACACAAAACACAACATAGAAAACTTTAGATTTAGCAACAATACACACAAGAGTGCACACGCTGAATTGTCTCGCCTTCTTTATTAATCATTGATATTATGTTGATAGTCCTAAGTATAAAGCTTTATTACAACTGTCACATAAACTAAACATTACCCAAGATAACTAAATAAAGACCAATGAACCATGAGAATGAGGTCAAGGTCAGATGAACCATGCCAGGCAGACATATACAGCTAACAATGCTTCCATACAACAATTATAGTTGACCTATTACTTATAGTTTAAGAAAAATAGACCAAAACACAAAAACTTAACACTGATCAATGAACCGTGAAAAGAGGTCAAGGTCAAATAAAACCTGCGCCACTGACATATAAATCATAAAATATTTCTATACACCAAATATAGTTGACCTATGGCTTATAGTTTTAGATAAAGAGACCAAAACTCAAAAACTTAGCTTTGACAACTGAACCATGAAAATGAGGTCAAGGTAAGATGACATTTGCCCGCTAGACATGTACACCTTACAATCATTCCATACAACAAATATAGTAGACCTATTGCATAAAGTATGTGAAAAACAGACCAAAACACAAAAACTTAACTATAACCACTGAACCATGAAAATGAATCAAGGTCAGATGACACCTGCCAGTTGGACATGTACACCTTATAGTCCTTCCATACACCGAATATACTAGCCCTATTGCTTATAGTATCTGAGATATGGACTTGACCACCAAAACTTAACCTTGTTCACTGATCCATGAAATGAGGTCGAGGTCAAGTGAAAACTGTCTGACGGGCATGAGGACCTTGCAAGGTACGCACATACTAAATATAATTATCTTATTACTTATCATAAGAGAGAATTCAACATTACAAAAAATCTGAACTTTTTTTTCAAGTGGTCACTGAACCATGAAAATAAGGTCAAGGACATTGGACATGTGACTGACGGAAACTTCGTAACATGAGGCATCTATATACAAAGAATGAAGCAACCAGGTCTTGCACCTTCTAAAATATAAAGCTTTTAAGAAGTAAGCTAACGCCGCCGCCGTAGCCACCGCCGCCGTAGCCGCGGCCGCCATAGCTGCCGTAGCCGCTGGATCACTATCCCTATGTCGAGCTTTCTGCAACAAAAGTTGCAGGCTCGACAAAAACACAACATAGAAAACTTTAGATTTCGCAACAGTACACAAAACACAACATAGAAAACTTTAGATTTAGCAACAATACACAAAACACAACATAGAAAACTTCAGAATTAGCAACAGTACACAAAACACAACATAGAAAAAACTTCAGATTTAGCAACACTACACAAAACACAACATAGAAAACTTCAGAATTAGCAACAGTACACAAAACACAACATAGAAAAAACTTCAGATTTAGCAACACTACACAAAACACAACATAGAAAACTTCAGATTTAGCAACAGTACACAAAACACAACATAGAAAACTTCAGATTTAGCAACACTACACAAAACACAACATAGAAAACTTCAGATTTAGCAACAGCACACAAAACACAACATAGAAAACTTCAGATTTAGCAACACTACACAAAACACAACATAGAAAACTTCAGATTTAGCAACACTACACAAAACACAACATAAAAAACTTCAGATTTAGCAACACTACACAAAACACAACATAGAAAACTTCAGATTTAGCAACACTACACAAAAAACAACATAGAAAAAACCGATTTAGCAACAGTACACAAAACACTACATAGAAAACTTTAGATTTAGCAACACTTACTAAACCAAAAACATTTTAAAAACTGAGGTTTATAAATTGACAATAATGACTGCAATTCATATTAAAATACTTGACTCTTACTGGTAAGTATTCTGAGCAAGTGCAGTTACATGCCCCTTTAATAATCTCTCTCGCAGACTGACATCTTGCAAAAGCGAGGAAACCTTCTCTCTTACTAGATATCAATACATACCAGAAATAGTGGGAATGTAGGTAAATATCTGTTGTAATAAGAAGCATCCATATTTCTTCAAGGAAACTTCTGAGCAAATCATGTGATCACATGGAACCAATGAAATGAGGAGTAAATTTTTGTCATTCGTCATGTTGTTAAGATGTTCTGAAAATATATAACTTTATCATACATTTGTCGATTTGATAAAAAAAGATTTGGTGACATTGATAAACAATAAACAATGAATCATGGACAATATGAAAATAAAGGAGATGATACTGAGAATGATGTTTATTTGGGTTTTCCTATGCCTTACCATTTTGTCACTACACACTTCCTTCTGCATTTGATTACTTGTTTTATCATCACATTTATTTCCTTTTGCACTTGCACTTTTCAGAGAGGTGTTATAGATTGAGGTCACTGCATACAGAAAAGCTGCCAACCAATAAACAGTCAGGAAATCTATAACTCAATTGCAGTACATTTCTGAAGATTTGAATAAAATATTGGACTTCGTTTTAAAAGAACATCTACGTACACATGTTGTATAGTAAATCTAAGCCATTCAAGTATATAAAACATATTGTCTGGTATGCATCCTTTTTGTCTAATTTGAATGATCATATGTCAGACAAATCTTAATGAAAAATAGTCAGATGCCACATTACATAATTTCTGAACACATAATATTTGTTAATTAACTTACTGCATATTGTCTGTGTTAAAACTGTTGTACAGATCTAGAACAAAGAACAACAAATTAAAATGTGAACATTGGAGAAAAAGAACACATGATGGAATTATATGTGATCACCATAGAATAATCACATTACAAAGTAAATGAAAGCTCACTGTTGTTTTTTATCTTTACAGTAAATGGGACCAGTTAATGTCATTATTCAATTCTATTCAAACCATACACTAAGATTTTCATCAATATCAACCAATTTTTTAAGTATCAAATGTAGGCAAGAGTTTTTTTCATTTTTTTTTTAATGTAATGTCAATCATTGGAATGGCCATCTGATAACCATAATTGCCTTTTGTGACTAAGTCTTAAGGGATTAAAATCGGGATCAGATATGAAATGTCCGGCTGGCTCAAATTTTTTTTGGAAGCCATGGTATAGAGAGTATATTACATTTTATGTAGTATCAAATTATTTTCGAATTCTTGAAATTTTGAAGATAAAAATGCTACAAAATGTTCAGTGTAGTATTTACTTCTGACTTCTGTTTTCCTTATTACTCCTGTCAGAGGGCTGTTCCATTAAAACATACATTGTATCCAGGGAAGGAACTTTAAAAATTTTCACTATGCAATAACATAAATAACACCCACCAATAGTTGAGATTTTGAAGTGCCTTCCCATTTATGTATTATGTAACAGCCCTGACATATACTAATGTGGCCAGTTTTTTCCATATAGAATATGTTCAATCAATGGATATGTAAATTGAACTGTAAAATGTCCAGCAAACATAAATCAGGCCACTGGTTTTCTCTTAAGCCTTTAATCTAATGCTATGTTGTGATTTTGGAATATCATTTTGGTAAACTTGTATTGCTCTGCTCCCATCTCACAGAAGTTTACCAACTACTTTTTTTAAAGAACTCAATTGGATTTTTTTTTTGATTTTTTTTTTTTTTTTAACAACTTGAAATTACCTTTTTCACAGAATGATCCGTTTCTGACTTTTCTGGAAAACCGTGGTTCACTAACAAACTTAAGACACCTGTAATAACACTAAAAGGTTCATCTTTGCATATGCTGTACAAATATTTCTATAACAATCCATACCTCTATTAAAAATATTTTTATGATTCACATATTTTTTATAATATTGAATATATGAAGGATAATTTGTGCATCATTGTGTCTTCAGAAAAGTCTAAAATCTTAAGAAACTACTTTAATTTTATTGTCAACCTTTTTTCAATGTTTTATATCTCTTTTATTGAGATTGATTTTGACCACTATAATGGGTTACAATCCTTGAAATTCTTTTATCATAAAGTTGCATCTTTTAGTTATCTACACTTCTTTCAAACTAATATGTTAAATAAACAATAATTGAAAATGAAACACTGCATCTGCAACGGTTTATTTCTTCCTCTGTGATATTTTTTCCTGGGGATAATTTGTCACAGTAATTTTTTCCAGACATGGTATTTCACAGGTAGATTTTTTCTAGGAGTAAAAATCTATCTGTGTTATGTGCATAGTATGTACCAGTATATATTTTCCGTTCCATATTTCACAGAACCTTGTGAAATAGAGTCCCATTAACTACTATGTAAGTTACTCGCAATCAATATATACTTGACCATAATTATAAATGTTTCACAAAGGTAGGACAAATTTGCATAATTTATCAATCAAAGGGAGGTAATTATGAACAATTTATATTTTAAAGATATTTATATTATATCCCTCAATCTATTTCATAATGAAATTTTTCCTTGAATCTTATTTTTTATATTCTTTTATACAAAAAGATGACTTAAAACATGATTTAATAAGACAGAGAATAATTCACAGGTAAATACTATCCAGCTGTTGAAATTGCATTTGTTCCAACATATTGTTATGCTATGATTCATCTGATTTCCATATAATCATCAACTACATCTTTGTCCCCAGACAAAACTATTTGTACAGTTAAAATTATCATCATACTCAAATTCTTCAATTACTGTTTACAGTAGTAGTGCAACTATATTTCTACCTTTACTTTTTCATTTATATTGGTACTGAGATTTGAAAACAACTCACTTTTTACCTGTATTTCACTTACCTTATTTTATATATATTAAATTAATCATATTATTTCACAATTATATTCTTTGAAATTACTTCCGGTTTTCTTTCATATGTTTCATGATAATTGCATTGGTTTTTTTAAAAGAATGATATTTACTTGAATATTTCAGGATATTATTTTCAATGATAATCTGTGAAATTATTTCCCATTATAATACATTTTTTTTTAACAATTTAGCTTTAATAATACACTATTATTATTTCATAGTATTCGTAAAGATTATTTGTTTTTAATAACTATTCAATAGTTTAACTACCCAGATAGAATTTCACGGCAAAGGAAAAAAATATCCTATGAAAATATTTTCCTCCAGATAAAAAAATAACAACTACTGTGACATTTTTTCCATCGGATGAAATTTCACCTGGATATTATTTTGCTTTACACATGCTTAGAAAGCATTCCTAATATTTAAGGTCTTAATGTTTTTTGTGCTTAAATAACATTGTGGTACCAACTCTGCTTAAAAATACCACAAAACAATAAATCAAATACTTGTCTTGCATCAAACTGAAAAGATGAACCTAAAGTGTATATGTTCACCTGATTGATGCAAGCTAGCTATAAAATATCAAACAGAACAAATAGTCTAATAGTAAACAGTAAATGTTATACAATACCATTAAAATGTTTACTTTCTCTGTTAGTCTCTCCAGAGCTCAGAATTTCTTCAGCAAACACAGAAATAAATTTAGAATCTGTCTGTTTGCTGAAAAACAAACATCTAATTGAATAACTATGGTGGCCGATTAAGGCCATTTTGCTTTTTCTCCTTTCATATTCTACAGGGCAAAAAAGCGAAATCAAAAACACGAAAAAGCAGTCGAAAAACGCGAAACCGATTTCCCGATTCAGACTTATGTTTTCTACTTAGACTTTTTCAAGATTTCGTGTTAATAATAATTAATTTTCATTTATTTTAAAATGTCCAAACTATAACTTCCAGCAAATTGTATATTCAAAGGCATTTTATACATTGCATCTGTTTTTAAATTTGTTCAGTAATGTCAACAAAGAATGTAAAGAAATTGTCTAATTTATGAAAATTTTAAAATACATCACCAATATGAAATTTACATGACAATCATTTGAATGACTTATACTTTGTAGTCTTGTCTCCAATTATATTTAAAATGTTATAATGACATGTATATCGTAAAAATGCAAAATCGCGTACAAAAAAAAAAACGCAAAGTCCAAAACGCGAAATTGGTTTCGCCTTTTCGACTTCACGTTTTTGCCATATAGAATATGAAAGACGAAAACTCAAAAAATGCGAAATGGCCTTAACGGGCCCCTATATAAAACTCTTAAATATGCCTCTTGATTCTAATACACACTTGAATACCCCATAAGAAAACAAGGTTTAACTGTCAGTTTTTTTATGTTTTTTTTTAATTCTGATTTTGTTTATCCTGCAATTATTATTCTCTACGCTTAATGAGGTCTACAAAATAGACTAAGTAAGTCAACAAATAAAACGTAGCAACTTGACAGAATCTCCAGAGTCCAAATAACAGTGAAAATATGTATATGTAAAACAATAAAAAAAATACTTATACTATTAAAGCATGGGTCCCTTTTCAAAAGAATCCTAACTATTTTTTTGAATTAGCAAGGTATTCACAGGCACATTAAAACAGGTTGAAGATTTCTTTAACATAGCAAACAAAATTGACCCTCTGCTTAAATTCACATTTGAGGTGTCTAGATCTAGTATGACCTATTTAGATACCGAAGTGTACAAAGGTGAAAGATTCCATAATAATAACATCCTTGATGTTAAATGACATATCTTAACACTCTTGCCAAACTGCCCTTATCAATATCATAGATAAATGGATACAGGATATGAATGATGGTAATATCAATTTAGCAGTCCTGTTGGATTTTAAGAAAGCTTTTGATGTAGTAGATCATGATATTCTCTGTAAAAAACTTGAAATTTATAGATTTGATAATACTGCTGTTTCTTTTTTTAAATCATATTTGAATGAAAGAACTCAACAAGTACAAATTGGTAATGCTCATTCTGAAAAACTTTATATCAAGTATGGTGTCCCCCAAGGCTCCATTTTAGGCCCCCTTCTGTTTATATTATACATAAACGACCTTCCTATTTATATGCAAAATTGTTGCACTGATTTATATGCCGATGATTCAACTTTACATCTTTCTGGTAATTGTTATCAAACTCTACAGTCAAAGGTACAAGAAGATTTACATGGTGTAGAGGAATGGTGCAATGATAACAATATGTTCATCAATAAAAATAAAACAAAATATATGGTTATTGGAACGAAGCAAAGAGCAATGCCACATTACAATGAGAGTTGTTTAACTATTAACAATCAAGTGATACAATCTTCCACATGTGAAAGTCTTTTAGGCATTAAAATTGACCCTTCCCTCACATGAACAAACCAAATTGATGTGATCTGCTCAAAAATATCATCTAAACTATATCTTCTATTAAAGATTAAAAAATTTCTAAATCTAGACTGCAGAAAATTATTCTATAATGGTTATATCTTGCCACTAATTGATTATTGTTGTATAGTGTGGAGTAGTTGTAGCATTGAGGGTTTAAAAAGGATATTAAAATTACAAAAGAGGGCTGCTAGATTAATACTAGAAACAGACCCATTCGCTCCTTCTGCACCCTTATTCAAACATTTAAACTGGATGACAGTTGAACAGAGAATAAAATATCATAAGTTAGTGATGACATTTAAGTGCATTAAAAATGATGCCCCATCATATCTTACTAAACAAGTTTCATTATGTTTCAGACAGAAATCCATACCCCTTGAGAAATGCTGTTCAAGGAAACCTCATACTCCCTAAACCAAAAACAGAATTGTTCAAAAAATCTTTTATGTATTCTGGACCATTCTTGTGGAATAATTTGCCAATACTGTTAAGAAATATTACAAATGTTAATTCTTTCAAATACAAAATAAAAGATCATTTATTGAAATCAACCTAGCTATATCAATAATATTAAAAACTGATCATGTCATCATGTTTATTTTTTTTTCATCACATTTTATCAAGTTGTATTAAACATTATTATCATGCTTGACTTTTTATACTAATGTATGCAATGTATATGTTTGCATTTTGTTTGATTTCTCATGATGAGGGCCTCAGGGAAGATTAGTTATATAGCTAACTGTGTAACCCTCTTAAAATAAAGTATTGTTGTTGTTGTTGTTGTTGTTGTTATTAAAAAAACTGAAACGTATCAATATTTACCAATCACTACTGCACATCCGAAACACACATTCACAGGTATTACAGTGTATAAATCTATACTTCATATTAGAAATAATAGTGACATCATTGAATTAGATAGACATTTACATGTAACTAACTTACAAGATATGTTAGTTGAAAGAGGATACTGTAAAAATAAAATACAGAATGTTATTAGAAACGTTAAAAATACCACAAACAGAAAAACAACTTTATTGAAGGGCGATTGGAAAAAGAATGTTCCACTCACTCTCATTACTAAATATAATCCAATGGTAAAAAACCTTAATAAAGTTATAAGAAAACATTAAAGCAATCTGCAAAAAGACAAAAAAATGCAGTGAAATCTTCACCCAGGTGCCTATCATAGCGTATAAACGTAACAAAAATATCAAAGAATACCTTGCTAAATCAAGGAAATAGTTGGGAGACTTTTGAAAGGGGACCCATGCTTTAATAGTATAAGCAAAAAATCCTGAAACAGTGTTAGTTATTATCTTAATTATAGGCAACAAACAAACTTTCATATAAATGAAATTAAATAAAGTGTAAAGTCTTGAGATTTATTACGTATGTTGGTTGAAGGAACCACATTTAATTATAATTTTTTATTTTCTGCAGTTCTGATGTAGGGAGCGATGGTTATTTAAAAATAATGGTTAAGTCGGTTTATAAGATATCTTATAAACTATATGAGATATCTTATAAAGTTTATTAGATATCTTGAAGTTAGAATAAATAGTAAAGTTTATTAGATATCTTGAAGTTAGAATAAATAGTAAAACGGCTTGCCATATAGAAGAGTACTTTTCTAATGGTTTACTTTTACAAATTGTGACTTGGATGGAGAGTTGTCTCATTGGCACTCATACCACATCTTCTTATATCTATTTTTAATATGCTCATTAACATTACTTTTTCTGTGTTTTACTTACAATCTGAGATATGAAGCTACAGACATTATGTTTTCTTCATGTAATATATACATTATGGGAACTGGTAAACAGGTCTACAATAATAAGAAGAAAAAAATCAGATCTACAAACTAGCTTCAATTGGTAGAGAATGAGAAAACAAACTACTGACACAAATATCTTTTCTTGTTTAAATACCCATCCCATACTGAACTTACTGAAGATTATGTTTTTATACTGATGTAAATTTATATAAGCCTAGTATCTTTGATGAGTTTTTAAACGAGAAATTTGGAATATTGGACATCAATTTCAACAAGCATTCTGAGAGTATTTATTGCCTACTGGTTAACAATAAGTGTACTGGAACAAAATGCCAACTTGATCTATAACTTTTCATGGTGTTAACTATTGTACAAATATCAAGTCAATATCTTGAAGCATGATGAAAAAAGCGTAGAAAAAACTGATTATCTGATTGAAATTTATATGTCCAAGGACCATAATTCTGCATATTCATCAGACCAGAAAAAAATCATACTTAATCTGAAACTTGTCATGATATAAGAATATACCAAATTATGAATAAATATCTTCAAGAAAAAAGAAAAAAGTGTGGAAAACTGATTTGCTGATCTGACAGATGGACAGACAGACAGAGTGCAAACCCAAATTCCCATTCAACTTTTTCGGTGGGGACTACTAAACAACTGCACTAAAAGCACACAATACTCCCCTTAATGTGCATCTATAAACTATTTTTGAGTCTTGATGGTAAAAGTCTTATAACTCTGAAACAACATATCTATATATTTATTTTAAATCAGTCCTGTCTGTTGTGATGTTTTTTTGCATTCTATTTATCTGGTGAGTTAAAGTCTGTTGGCAATCATACAACACCTAATTATTATTATGTGTTATGAAAACAATTATGAAAAGTTTCAGGTGAATCAATGCAAGCAAACTAAGTTAAGGTACAACATGTGAAAAATTTACTTAAATCTAACCATTCAAGTCCTGTAACTTTGGAACAGAAAATAAGAAAAACTTTAAAATTCATAATGAAGCTTCCTTTTAACAACGCAACAGTAACATGAAGTTTTGAGGAAATAATCCAGGTATGAATGATATAGAAAGTGTCCAATCTGTGAAAAATTGCATAAATTCAAACAATCAAAGTACCCAAATAGATTGAAAATGTCAAAGAATGTCCTGTTTGTTAATTAATTGTTTCAACTTCTGGTTTTTTTATAAACAATAATAATGTTGCATTTACCTCATTACATAATATAATTCAGGAATCTTGGTCTGTTAAAATATTGTCCTTTCATCAGTTCTTTAACCACACTGGTATACATTTCTATAGACTCCTACAACAAGAGCATGTTTCTGGTAGATATACATTTCTGTAGACTCCTACAACAAGAGCATGTTTCTGGTAGATATACATTTCTGTAGACTCCTACAACAAGAGCATGTTTTGGTAAATATACATTTCTGTAGACTCCTACAACAAGAGCATGTTTCTGGTAGATATACATTTCTTGTTGACTCCTAACAACAAGAGCATGCTTCTGGTAGATATACATTTCTGTAGACTCCTACAACAAGAGCATGTTTCTGGTAGATATACATTTCTATAGACTCCTACAACAAGAGCATGTTTCTGGTAGAATATACATGTTTCTTAGTTAATCTCCTACAACAACAAGAGCATGTTTCTGGTAGATATACATTTCTGTAGACTCCTACAATACATGTTTCTGGTAGATATACATTTCTGTTGACTCCTACAACAAGAGCATGTTTCTGGTAGATATACATTTCTGTAGACTCCTACAACAAGAGCATGTTTCTGGTAGATATACATTTCTTAGACTCCTACAACAAGTAGCATGTGTTACTGGTTTTAGATATACATTTCTGTGACTCCTACAACAAGAGCATGTTTCTGGTAGATATACATTTCTGTAGACTCCTACAACAAGAGCATGTTTCTGGTAGATATACATTTCTGTAGACATCCTACAAAGCATGTTTCTGGTAGATATACATTTCTGTAGACTCCTACAATAGCATGTTTCTGGTAGATATACATTTCTGTTGACTCCTACAACAAGAGCATGTTTCTGGTAGATATACATTTCTGTAGACTCCTACAACAAGAGCATGTTTCTGGTAGATATACATTTCTGTAGACTCCTACAACAGAGTAATTTTCTGGTAGATATACATTACTGTAGATCCACAAATAGCTTGTTTCTGGAATATACATTTTAGTAGACACCTACCAAGGATGTTTCTGGTAGATATACATTTTCTGTAGCGCTCCTCAACAAACAGTTTACTGAAAGATATACATTATTAGACTTAAACGAATAGTAATAAATTTGTAACTTAAATGTGTTTTGGTACATTTTAGATACCTAAAACAATTTTCTTAGACTAGGTAAGTTCTAGTCACGGATTGTTCATATAATCATAGATGTGATAGTGAATTAAAATAGACTCTAGTATAGTTAAAAGCTAAGTGAATAAAGTTATTAACGTGTGTTAAGCTCATAATCATTGCACGTCTGTGTTACGCAGGTCATAGTTTTATTAAAAGTCAGTTCATTTCCCATAATGCGGAAATCATCATGGACAAATATTACAGAGTTTACAGATTCATAAAGTGATATAATGCGGTTGTATATAATTATGACGTAAAAGAATAAAAGTGAAAGTGAAAATAAAATAGTGTTCATAATGTAGCAAGAATAAAAGTTAAAATAGAATAAAAAAATGTTTAATCTTACTGGTATGGTTCCGTATCACTGTGATTGAGTTCATATATAAATAGAAAGTGAAAGTGAAATTAAAATAAGAATCTAGTATAGTTAAAAGTGAAAGTTAGTCAATAAAGTTATTAACGATGTGGTTAGCTGCTATTCTTGCACGTCTGTGTAGAGGTCCTCATAGTGGTTTATAAAATGTCAGTTCATTTCCAAATAGGACAACACCCCATTGGCCATCCCGTACCAATTCAACTGGCTTCGCTCCGAGGGAGGTACTGCTTCCATTGAGGTAGTAAAGGGTGAAGTGTATGATTGCCGCAATTTTGGGAATTGTAAATCTTGGTAGATATGTTCATAAAAATTAACTTTGATAATAAAATGTCCGTGGATCAGGCTTTTCTTTGTAAATTAGGTTTGTGGTTTATGTGGTTCATCCTGGTTCTGGTTCCTTCCCTTTTTCTTTAAGTAAAATGCCTGGTATTCCGAATTACTTTGACTTTGTGTACTTAGGTATGCTGCGGATGAATTTAATGTTCAATTTCCGTAAGGTTCTAAAGTGGGCTAAGTTTTTCTCTTGGATGGTTATCGTAGTAGGAGCGGGTGCGGTTGCGGGTGCGGTTGTATTATCTTCCATATCTTCGTCGCGGGTTTTTCTTTTCTTCGAGGTATGGGCTGTTTCTTCAGTGAGGTTGGTGGTAGAATGGAACTGGTCGGTAGACATGAGGCTGACGGTTGTAACTACAACGCAGGACGGCTAAGGTGGATCGTGTGCGGATGCAGGGGTTCACAGAAAAATAAATAATGTGTGACGAGTGAACCAACACCTTCTAACGGAAAAGCTGGTAGAGTAACCAAGATGGATACCGAAGTATGCTGCGGTTGTCTTAAAACCTCATGGAAATATAATATGTAGAGACAACAACATCTGGGTTACCGCAAGGTGATAGTTTTATTGAGTCGACATGTTTCGCCGCTAATGCGGCATCATCAGGACAATATTACAGAGTTTACATGTTCATAAAGTGTATATAATGCGGTTGTATTAATTATGACGTAAAAGAATAAAAGTGAAAGTGAAAATGTAAAATAGTGTTCATAATGTAGCAAGAATAAAAGTTAAAAATAGAAATAAAAACAAATGTTAATCTTGACTGGTATGTTCCGTAGTCACTGTGATTGAGGTTCATATATAAATAGAAAGTGAAAGTGAAATTAAATAAGAATCTAGTATAGTTAAAAGTGAAAGTTAGTCAATAAAGTTATTAACGATGTGGTTAGCTGCTATTCTTGCACGTCTGTGTAGAGGTCCTCATAGTGGTTTATAAAATGTCAGTTCATTTCCAAATAGGACAACACCCCATTGGCCATCCCGTACCAATTCAACTGGCTTCGCTCCGAGGGAGGTACTGCTTCCATTGAGGTAGTAAAGGGTGAAGTGTATGATTGCCGCAATTTTGGGAATTGTAAATCTTGGTAGATATGTTCATAAAAATTAACTTTGATAATAAAATGTCCGTGGATCAGGCTTTTCTTTGTAAATTAGGTTTGTGGTTTATGTGGTTCATCCTGGTTCTGGTTCCTTCCCTTTTTCTTTAAGTAAAATGCCTGGTATTCCGAATTACTTCTTTTACGTCATAATTAATACAACCGCATTATATACACTTTATGAACATGTAAACTCTGTAATATTGTCCTGATGATGCCGCATTAGCGGCGAAACATGTCGACTCAATAAAACTATCACCTTGCGGTAACCCAGATGTTGTTGTCTCTACATATTATATTTCCATGAGGTTTTAAGACAACCGCAGCATACTTCGGTATCCATCTTGGTTACTCTACCAGCTTTTCCGTTAGAAGGTGTTGGTTCACTCGTCACACATTATTTATTTTTCTGTGAACCCCTGCATCCGCACACAATCCACCTTAGCCGTCCTGCGTTGTAGTTACAACCGTCAGCCTCATGTCTACCGACCAGTTCCATTCTACCACCAACCTCACTGAAGAAACAGCCCATACCTCGAAGAAAAGAAAAACCCGCGACGAAGATATGGAAGATAATACAACCGCACCCGCAACCGCACCCGCTCCTACTACGATAACCATCCAAGAGAAAAACTTAGCCCACTTTAGAACCTTACGGAAATTGAACATTAAATTCATCCGCAGCATACCTAAGTACACAAAGTCAAAGTAATTCGGAATACCAGGCATTTTACTTAAAGAAAAAGGGAAGGAACCAGAACCAGGATGAACCACATAAACCACAAACCTAATTTACAAAGAAAAGCCTGATCCACGGACATTTTATTATCAAAGTTAATTTTTATGAACATATCTACCAAGATTTACAATTCCCAAAATTGCGGCAATCATACACTTCACCCTTTACTACCTCAATGGAAGCAGTACCTCCCTCGGAGCGAAGCCAGTTGAATTGGTACGGGATGGCCAATGGGGTGTTGTCCTATTTGGAAATGAACTGACATTTTATAAACCACTATGAGGACCTCTACACAGACGTGCAAGAATAGCAGCTAACCACATCGTTAATAACTTTATTGACTAACTTTCACTTTTAACTATACTAGATTCTTATTTTAATTTCACTTTCACTTTCTATTTATATATGAACCTCAATCACAGTGACTACGGAACATACCAGTCAAGATTAACATTTGTTTTTATTTCTATTTTTAACTTTTATTCTTGCTACATTATGAACACTATTTTACATTTTCACTTTCACTTTTATTCTTTTACGTCATAATTAATACAACCGCATTATATACACTTTATGAACATGTAAACTCTGTAATATTGTCCTGATGATGCCGCATTAGCGGCGAAACATGTCGACTCAATAAAACTATCACCTTGCGGTAACCCAGATGTTGTTGTCTCTACATATTATATTTCCATGAGGTTTTAAGACAACCGCAGCATACTTCGGTATCCATCTTGGTTACTCTACCAGCTTTTCCGTTAGAAGGTGTTGGTTCACTCGTCACACAAAAAGAATTTAAGTATAAGAAGTTAACAAATTCTGATACATTCATTTTTTTCTATGTATGTAAATTGTTATTCAATAAAAATGTGTAAATAATCCTGTAAATAAATACCATGATGCTAGCATTATCTTCCCTTTGTTTGCTGTTCAATCTGTTAACCATTTTTAGAAGTTCTTTAGCACATGTTTCTGCAGTGTGCAGAACTGTAGAACTACTTGTACTGTTTTGTACACATTCTTTTAAAATTCCTAAAATAGACAAATGCTTTAAAGCACATTCAAATTCACAAACATAAGATACAATGTAACATTTTTCAAATTAAAATATTTATCCAGATAATGCATAATAAAAATAATGTGCAATCTAAGAGAACAACATATAACATAAATAAAGGCATATAATGTAAACAATATGCATGAGGTGAAAAAATAAGTGCCAATCCGTTCAGCATTCACCAAGTTATTTGGGTAAGGTAAAAACGTAACTGAATTAAAATCTTTATCATTCACATATAGGGTGCTATAAACAGTTTCGTACTAAAAACTAGGGGTATTTCCCCAGTGAGATTTACATACTGATGGAATTCCCTGCTATTTATATACCACTAAATGAAAAAGTTGATTGTTTTTTTATGTTCAATGTGAAAAACATATATTGAAGTTCAATTAAAATGCCACTTTTGTCAAGATTTAAAAAAAAAAAAATGTTTTTGTGACTTCCTACTATATGGGAGGCAACTCCATAAACAGCTGATTTTCACCTGTTGCAAAAAGCACTTTGATTTGTCAGGTAAGATAGCTCCTTTCGGAGCAGGCGAACGTAGGCTGAAACTACATTTTCTTAAATCAGCCGGATAAGCTCTTCGAAATGCATATTATAAGAAATCTCAAATATATGCACAGGTTACTGATCCGTGTGTCCAAAGGTGGTCTGTTTTTAAGGTTTTTTAGGGGAAAATGCCTAATTTCCAGCTGATAACATGTACCAATTTGCATGTTTAAACAAGAGATGTTGGATTTTTTTTTATTTATTCAGAAAGTTCATAGAATTATCTTTCCATTGATGTATAGATATCTATATAACTATGAATATCTGACTTCTGCATGATGGGTCCACTATTACATGCCCTGTTACAGAATGACGTCACGTAAAAAACTGTTGATTGCACCCATAGCAAGTTCTTATATATACAAATCCTCTCTATAAGTTTTTTTAAATATGGGCCATATAAAAGAAGATGAACCTGTGATTGTGGCAAACAAAAAGTGAAAAATATTGAAAAATACATGGGCAAAACATATGGCTAAACTTTTCATATTGATGGGAGGGTGAGAAGGGCATACAAAACATTATCAACTATTTTTTAAATTACATAATATGTGAAAAAAGTGACATCACAACAAAAGACATAATTCTCACTCATGCTTGTAGGTATCAAACAAAAACCCAAATCATAGGAACATTAGCTAATTTTCTTTCCCCAATTAATTTCTTACATAAAACTAGTGTTGTCAAATCCTACACTTTTGCTTTACTGGTAACTTGTATAATCGTTCGACCGATTAACCGGTAGTTTAAGTTGATGTTTGAAAGCCTTATCAATAGAACTCTACACATTGGTATAAGAAGATGTGATATGAGTGTCAATGTGGCTACCTTCCATATAAGTCATACATTTTCGTTTTTATAATACGATGAATTGAAGTTTGTCCTTTGGTATTATAAGGCTTGTCTGTGAAGATTCCTAGCAAAGTTTGACTTTTAATAATCAAATACACGATACCAACTATGGCATTTGTACTAACTTCAGAGTGAAAAAAAACATGTCATTATCTCGTAGAATTTAATATGTCTGAAACTGATGATTCTTTCATTTTGTCTTGTTGTCTCCAACAATAATGTAAGGTGTTTCAATTTAAATTGATTAATCCTGATAATTGTACCATCAAGTATACATTGATTACATTCACGTTGGTTTGCTTTTTACAGTTTTTGAGTTATAATTTAGTTTAAAGTATGACAAAGACTCGCTCGACAGAGATTGCACATTCAGATGTAGGTCTACACAATATAAGATCAAAAATGAAATAATGAAGTTAATTGTAAAATTTATTCGTATACCTGATTAAAAATTACTGTTCAAAAAAAATAATGATGTTTCCTTCAGATTTTGCCTTGAGCTGAAAGACAACTTCTAATTAATTTCATTTTTTTGGATTAACAATAGCAATTAATATACTGGACCTTTGATCCGTCAAATTAATTACCACAACGACAATTTTTAAAGAAAGAACTATTTAATGATTTTAATACAAATTCATATCAAATCTATTAAAATTGAAAAAAAAAGTCTGGTTAATTGGTTAGCGTTCTTGGTATTCGGTATTTGGATGTTCGAACGGTTAACCGGTTAACCATTGACAACACTACATAACACCAATCAGTTTTCATCTTCCAAGATAAATTGCTATAACCCAACATACTGTCCTGACCTATCTAACATCAACCTATGTTCTTATTGAAGGTGACTTTTCATTGAATTTTCAGATGTGATATATACAGTTAATAAATATATCTTGAAAAAGTGCCTCTCCCTGCTTTGTAAGATACATTTTACTACAGACTTTTTATGATATCTCCAGGTTTTAGATTGTAACTTACTAGCTGCGATAATTTTATCCTCTTCACCTTGGATTTTTTCTGCCTTTGTTATACTAATACTACTAGCCTGAAATTAAAGGCAACATTTTTTTTCAAATCTTATTCAAATCTAAAATTACTATCATTTGACTCTTCATAAAACATGTAAACTTTAATTGAGATCCATCATCCCAGACAATCTCATATCTGTGCAGCAGTTGTTTCCATTTCACATACTTTCATTTTCTTAATTAAAAATTGGTTGGGCAGAAAGATTTATCAAAGTGTCAACTCCCTAACCCCTTCATAAAATTTGGGTGTTTTTCAAAATATGGTTTTCCCCAAGATGTGAAAACCTTTAGTTTGACCTTTAATGCATATATGTGATTTTCTTCTAGAAACAAAAAATCACCTGGCTTTGATTCTTTTTTATTCAAATGAAAGCCTTTACACAAGATTTCTGGGGCCTTGACCGAAGCATTAATGTATTAACCTAGTTCTAATTGAGGAAGGCTATATCTCTCTTGTCTTCTTACAAGATAGTTAGGAAATTGTACTCTGTTACTCTGCAGGGGCGGATGCAGGAATTTTCGAAAGGGGGGTGCTAACCCAGGGCAAAGGGGGGGGGGTGGCAGGGGGGGTGCAAAACATATGTCCCGATACAAATGCATTGATCGGCAAAAATAAAGGGGGGGTGCGCAAAAACAAAGGAAATTAAACTGTGTACATCTGACAAAGGAAATTAAACTGTGTACCTCTGACAAAAGAAATTAAACTAAGTACCTCTGACAAAGAAATAAAACTGTGTACCTCTGACAAAAGATATCTAACTTAGTACCTCTGACAAAAGAAATCTAACTTAGTACCTCTGACAAGGGAAATTAAACTGTGTACCTCTGACAAAGAAAATTAAACTGTGTACCTCTGACAAAAGAAATTAAACTAAGTAATAAAACTGTGTACCTCTGACAAAAGAAATCTAACTTAGGCCAAATAAAAATATATGTGTGGTTCCAGTAACCCTACCGTCCCTACTTTTTCGGCTTAAAAATAGCCTACCCTAAAGATTTTATTGTCATTTTTCATTAAGAACTGTTAAAGTCAGAATGTTGCTCCCATAGACTCAATGTAAAAAAAAAACATAAAATAAAAAAAAATCCCTACCTACCTACCCTTACTTTTTTTCAGATGTAACTGGAACCACATATACTTTTTTATTTGGCCTTAGTACCTCTGACAAAAGAAATCTAACTGTGTACCTCTGACAAAATGACTTTGACATCTTGATGATATGTCACTAACTGTAAAACAGCATCCTTCAGCACACATTTACTTCTATCTGACCCTTGATCCTTTACTATATGTCTTGACTCTACAATTAAAAAAAACATGAACAGATATGAAATACATCCTACACAAAACTTAATTTTTCAGCATATAACTTTTATGCAAACATATCTGACACCCCAATTTTTCATGTGTCTACTCTCAGGAAAAGATAGCAAATGAAGAATGCAAGAACATTTTGTGCAT
Organism: Mytilus edulis; assembly: GCA_019925275.1. Classification (NCBI taxonomy): domain Eukaryota; kingdom Metazoa; phylum Mollusca; class Bivalvia; order Mytilida; family Mytilidae; genus Mytilus; species Mytilus edulis. The sequence goes on along the minus strand of CM034352.1, from coordinate 59,885,068 downwards.
ATTGTTATCACTATACATAAACAAGTGTATCCCTCAGTACGTTTTAACTTTATCACTATCAGGATCACTATACAATGAACAATTTCCTAATTAATTTAATGGTCTTTTATTTTAATTCGTGCAACAAATTCAAAACTGACAGTACATGTACATGTATGATAAAACAAGATGTGGTATAACAGTCAAGGCAACAATATTCCAAGTCTTAAGGAAAAAAATGCAAACAAGTAAGATAAGCCTTGACAGCAGGGTTTCCGCTGGCAGTTGCCATTTTCGCAATTTGATATATGGTTAAATGGCGTCCTTCACATGTCACATTAAGAATTTATTAATCACTTTGCTACGCACGTGTTTAAAGCAAGGAAACTTTTGACGGCTCCTCTCCTTCTTTTAATGATAGTCCACAAAAGAAAACTGTTTTTAAGAAGAAAAATGTTTAAAAGCAAGAAAAACCTTCGTTTTAAAACTTTATCCTTTGATTTAGATCTAGATAATTGATTTGAGAGAGTACTTTCAAGTGGTTTGAGTGACACAAAGTGTTAATTTCAAGCATAGTTTTAGGACTCACCTTTTTCGATTACGATGATCTAGAAAAGAAAACTATGCATAAGGTTGGGATCAACCAATCAAATGAGAGTAACTCTTCTACTGGACCGTATGAGTATTTGGACCGTACGCGTACAGTCTGGACCGTACGCGTACAGTCTGGACCGTATGCGTACTTTTTCAAAATACGCGTACGGTCTGAATAATATCATTAAGAAGTTGCTTAAGTTTATAAGTTATAAATGCATGTAAAGTTCATGTACAGATCAACATAACTTAACTCTCAAATTAATATGGAAAAGTTCAATTGTAATTGGAATAAAAGCTTTATTTGTTAACTAATAAAAAAAAATTACGCTTATTAAATCTATTAATATCTTGTATTTAGTATGTCGATCAGTAATACATTAATTGAATTATGATCATAGAAATTTACGATATGGGAAGTTAACATGATGTGGGACGACAATTTTAGAATATTAGAAACTTTACAAAAAAATGCAAATGCAAAAAAATTAAAGGAACATGAATGAACTGCAAACATGTAAATGTAAAAAATGTATCTTAATTGTGGTAGTAAGTGTCACCTTGGGCGAGAGTACCAAAATAGTATTCAGATATACAATTAAACAAATATTTAATGTCAATTGTTCAATTGTTCATTTTATCCATCTAAAAGTAATTGTAATGATAACAATTTATAAAACTAAAAATAAAGATTGTGATAAATGGTTATCTCGTACTGGACAATACGCGTATACTCAACGGTCCGACCGTACGCGTATGGTCGGACCATACCAGTATACGTATACGGTCCGGACCGTACGCCTACGGTCCAAATACTCAAATGGTCTGGAACATAATGACTACACCTGAAATGAAGGATCAGTTGCAAGTGTTCAAAATATCATGCATTTCCCACATTTTAAGTTAAAAAAGTTCTTCTTTCAAAAGTGCCGGAATGTTTAGTGTATATTCATTAGAATGTAAACTCTAAAATAAGTTTTAGATAATAACTACAGATAACAAATGGGCAAACTCATCTTATTTAGATGGGAAAAAGGGGAGGGGGAGAGAAAAATTTTAAACCAAAAATAAATGTATGTTTATATTTGGTGAAAAAAATGATAAAGTGGGGGGAAAATATATTGTTTTGGCAAAAGAAGTGGTGCAAAAAATAATTGACCCTAGGGAAACCCTGCTTGACAATAAATAAAACCTATACAATACAGTTAGCTATAAAAAGACCAAGGATGGCATAAATGTGAAATAAATCTAGAAAAAAACTTATCTTATACACCAAATATACTAGACATATATTGCATATATAGTTTCTAAGATATGGACTTGACCACCATAACTTAACTTTGTTCACTGATCCATGAAATAAATTTATCCTATTAATCATAATGAGTAAGATTCACTGCTGGATCACTATCCCTACATGTATGTTGAGCTGTGACAAAAGTTGCAGTTTCTACAAAAACGTCCAAATAAACACCTGACAGTTAAATGTACATATCTTGAAGATAAGGTGTCTGACAGGCAAATGACATAGCTGTGCTTCAGGCCACACTTAAAAATATTTTGGTTTGCCCAAACCCAACCCATCATCAAGACAGTGGGTATAGCAGTGTATAGGTAGGCATTTTCTTCTTTGTTTTCGGCAAAGAGAAATTTAAGCATGTTAAGTATCGGATGTTCATAAGTCTTCATGCCTATCTGAATAAAAAAAATTATTTCCACATCAGAACAATGAAATATTTTGAGTACCAACAATGCAGTAGTAGACACGCTATGTATTCTGTGGTTGTGGTCTTAAATGTAACTGTACTCACAAACTAAACCTGCTAGAACACCTTAGCCTTTGAATGTGTTTTTCCCTGCACATAGGCAGAAATAGTATTCTGAATGCTTTGCCTATTAGCAATAGAAAGGGATTAAGGGCAGCCACCCGTCTGTAAATTTACTATTCCTAATATAACAACAAAAACATTTTAAATAGAACAATTGTGAAGTTATATTCTACTCCATTTATTGGAGGTGGTCTTATATAGGACGGAACTACTACATGACAAGACAAGTAGGCAGCAATTTTCTGGGTAGGTAGGGTTAGGGCAAACAAACCTATTCTTTTTTATAGCCTCATATGTAACCCTTCAAAATTTTTCTGATTATTAAATAAAAATGGCTAAACAGATCAGTTTTATTAGTGTCGTGTCATATGTTTTCGTACGTCATATGTTTTCGTATCAACCACATTTTGTCATTTTCGACTGCATATGCATACATTGTGGTATGTTTTACGGTTTCTATATTTAGAACAACACTACTACAACTTGACAAATTTAAAACATATTCAACATCATTTTTAAAGACGTTAGAACAAATACAACAAAAACTGACCTATTTAGCCATTTTTATTTAATGTCAAAAATATGCATCACTAGAAAGTTGTGGAAAAAAAGTCTGAAGGGTTAAAATAAAGTCCAGATATGTTTTTTTGCCTGTCAGACACTGGATTTTCAAGATATGTGACTGTCATGTTTTTTTGGCCATTTTAAGTACAAATCGTCGAGTTAAAATTCAACAGGGTTCTTATATAAAATGGTTGTTCAAAATCTTATTATTCAATATTTTATTGACAATTTTTTGTATGAATCCTTGATACATGAAGATGAAAACAGTCTTAACTTTTTATATTTAATCCTAAATTTTGAAAACTGCATTCTATTTTAGAAAAATAGAATGCTGTATTTTGTATAAACCAGGTGCCAATATGAAATTAATCAAAATCTAACAATTTCAGCAGATGAAACACCAACCTATAACTATTTACTAGTAATCTTTAGTTCTAAAAAGTATTAAATAACTATTTTCATGATTCAAGCAATCACCAGAACCACGACTTTAGAAAATATTAATTTCCAGTTTTTTTTATATATAGTCAATTCCTGTCCATGTACTGATCCAATTTTTATTTCAAACGAAAACATATGACGCCGTTTTTTTTACATACAAAAATGGTAGCAAGCCTTGACAAGAATTTAAAAACTAGATACATAAATTAATCTACAGTACATGCTTTTTAAATTTGAGTAATCACCTTAATACAGTGGTGGATCCAGGGGGGGGTGTTCCAACTATCAGACTATATGCTCCCATTCAAATGCATTGATCGTCCAAAAAAAAGGAGGGGTTCCAAACCCCGGAACCCCCCCTGTTATATATCAGTATGTATGGTCAGATTATGTTTCTGTTTGTAAGAGAGAGTTGTTCCCCTTTTGCCAGTATCTTGTATTTATGTTTGTGGCATCAATCTTTGTCTGATTAAAATGTAGAAAATGGAAGCAGATGTGTTTTTATGTGTCCGAATATAATCGTCTCCATCCATGCTACCAGAGCTATTCCCCTAGTCTGTAATATGGTGGAGACCCGAAACGATCGTGAATAATGATTTATACATATTTTGGAGTTTAATTTTTCTTTGGATTTTGGATATTTTTTCTTAAAAAGTTGACCGATTGTTCCTGATGGATCCTGTTATTCCGCCATGATGCTGATAACTTTTTATTGTTTTTAAAAAATTTATACCTGAACTTTTATTATGATACCAAAATTTAAACTGATTTTTGAAAGAAGAACAGGAAATGTCTCGTCTCGTGTACGTACTGTCTTTGTGAATTATGTGGATGTCTACATGTATTCAGTTTTCAACCAGAAAGCACGTGAGAATTATCTCATTGCATCAAACATTATTTGATTTTCGCAACATTTGGATCCTGTTAATATATATGCTATTTTCATTTGACATTATTCAATTTGTATCGGTGATAACTGTATCGCCATGCATAGTCTAAACTTTCGATTTCACCAAAAGAACCATTTTTACTGTTGACCCAGATTTATCCGTTGAACTTCTACACGTGTGATGGGTATTGCGTAATGTTGACTGTATCATTGTATTGCTGTTGTGTTTCATTCCACCGTAACCTTTATTTGACTCCGTCTTTTAAAAACGTAATTATATTATAACTGTACTGGTTTTGGTGATAACTGTATCGCCATGGTTTTGAAGAGTTCCAAGAAGACCCATTTTAAAGAAAAGCTGATGAATTTATTCGATACGAGAACATTTTATTTTTATCAATGTTGATTTTATCTTTTATGAATCCAGATATTTTTCATTTTAAGTTAATTTACATTATTTGTTTACTTTGAATTTAAGCTAATGTGAACGTGTTTATCATTTAGCGGTGTGATATTTATCATAAATAAAACCTTATTAAATTTAAGAGTTTAAGGTCTCTGATGATATTATCAAATGTGTATTCAGCTATTTATAATGATATCAGTTTGTCTAGTAGGAAATGCCATTAATGTGTGTGTATCACTGTATTAAAGTGTTGTGTGAAAGTAATGCGTGCATAAGGTCATCCGAGGGAGGAGTCCGAGATGCCAGACTTTCGGTTTTACAGCGTTGATACGTTTGTTTTAAAATGGTTACTAGAGTGTCGAGAGATTAACTTTATTCATGTGAACTTTTAATTTTGGAAATTATTATATATTGTATTTTTTTTATAACACATAAACATAATGACCATTGTAAAAATTTAGTTATTTTTTGTTTTGGGGGCGGGATGTTATATATCAGTATGTATGGTCAGATTATGTTTCTGTTTGTAAGAGAGTTGTTCCCCTTTTGCCAGTATCTTGTATTTATGTTTGTGGCGTCAATCTTTGTCTGATTAAAATGTAGAAAATGGAAGCAGATGTGTTTTTATGTGTCCGAATATAATCGTCTCCATCCATGCTACCAGAGCTATTCCCCTAGTCTGTAATACCCCCCCCCCCCCCCAGATCTGCCACTGCCTAAATAAAAACTTATCAGTCAAAAACGTAAGCCGAGTGAAAATTGTTATTAGTACGAAAACACACCACACGATGATAATCCTTGGACTTGGTTTTTAATAGTCCAAATATTTGGACTACGTTTTTAACTGTTATTTCGGTAACATCAATTAAGTGTCCCTCCCAGTACATCATACATGTGGCCTAAATTTCTGTCATTCTGCAAAAGTGGTTTGAACTTGGGGTCCCCTCCCCCAGAAATGTGATGTTTTTTTATGAATGCCAGAATGGGTTACATCGGTTGACCTGAGGTCAATCGTGTTTACTGTGACGTAATATTATAATAATAATAAACATTGTGGCAAGAGTTGTGAAATGAACGAGAACATTCAAGAATTTGCAAGTCGTCTTTGAATCAGTCAACCATGATACAGTCCGTCTCTTGGCAATATAATCTTACTGGTAATTTGAGAAAAATTATATGACATAATTTTGATAATAATTCTCCTGTCATAATATAATTTCCCGCAATTTTTGTTTACACAATTTTGATTGGACAGAAATTCTTGTAGCCGGCACTCTTGAGACCGGTCTCACTAATTAGCGACAACAACAATTTTAGCGACAACAAGCGTCAACAAGCGACAAGAAGCGACAACAAGAATTATTTTAGCGACAACAAGCGACAAGAAACTATTTAGCGACAAGAAAACATTTTTTTTTAATTAAAATAAATTATTGCAATAAATATTAAAAGAATATGCAAAAGAAAATAATTTTAGCGACAAGAAAGTTAAAATTGATAGAAAAAAATGAAACATAATATTTTATCATCTAACAGCCAGTATTACGTTTAATTATTGTATTATGAGATTACTTTTCCCAAGGATTTGTATAGTACTATACAAATCCTTGCTTTTCCTTTGTTTAGAACATATTATTTATCTTATAATTTGTTTTTTAAAACAATGAATTATACTGTTAGAATCAAAATATTATATTCCATTATGCCCGCTCCATATATATCGCCATTCGTTTATTCGTACTTTGACTTTGATGAAAACAGATACATACATTATCTCACCGGGGGGGGGGGGGTAACTTCGATATTTTTTTGGTAGGGGTGTGCCATTTTTGTCTCAAAAAACGTGCCCATTTTAATATAACATTCACTGAAATTCAGTACCTATAGTTATATAAATATTTAAGAAAGAATGACATATACTTATATACAATATTTAAAATATGACCCATGCTTATATAAGCACTAACTCATCATCACTCATAATTCATAAATATACCAGCTACCCTTAAGTTTTTATATATGAATTGACATCGTTTGGTGCACATAACAATAGCATATTTATATATGATATGTAGATCATACCCCAAATCAATATACAATTATCAAGGATTTGTATAGTCTTACTATACAAATCCTTGCAATTATCAAACGTAAATGCATTTTAATATAGGATGTCATTAAAAAGGAGGGTAATTTTTATATAAAATCTCGCAAAATTATGACCCATATTTTTGGCACATCCCCGTATACCCAGTAATAGGAAGTCCCCCCCCCCCCCCCCCCCCCCCCCCCCCGTGCATTATCTTATACATATTCTTCATATTTAAAAATAAAAAAAAAGAAGCTCAATCTCTTTCTTCTTCACAAATGTTAAATTTCTTCATCTACCAATATAATAAAACATTTTAATTAGACATATCTGCTCGTATATTTAAAAAAAAAAACCATTAAATACAAATTTCTTTATATCTAATAAAAAAAAATGTTTTCTTGTCGCTAAATAGTCTTCTTGTCTCTTGTTGTCGCTAAAATAATTCTTGTTGTCGCTTCTTGTCGCTTGTTGACGCTTGTTGTCGCTAATTAGTGAGACCCCTTGAGACATCTCGTCCCATTGCACTCAGTCGGTCCGCGGATTTGTACAATAAGTTTCCAAATAGTCTTACTTTGTAAATCGTTGGTTAGTCATAATGGATTCGACCACATTATTTCACAAATATTATCTGCCAAGATTGTTTTTTGTTTTTTGTTTTAATAAGATTACTTTTTAATTAAAGAACGCATGTACTATACCAAGGATTGTAATAGATAAATTGAAAACTTATGCAAATGATGTTTTTTTTTTTAAATAAAACACTTTGTAATTGAGAAGAAATTTGTCGTTTTGTTTGTTTCTATTAACTTTTAACATTTGTGTTACTATAGTAAACATTACAGTTATCATTTATCATGTTTATCGCCTTCTCTAACAAAGAGCTTCGATTCTTTTGTTCTATTTCAACTGTGTTTCCGCCTGTAAAAAGTCACGGCCATGTCAGTTCTTATAATATATGTTGCTCCCAAAGGTGTACTGGGACCCATAAAATCCGCATCTGGAGTCAGTATTACGGCTTAAACACGCATACACTTTGTGCCCAGGTAATTAGCTATTGAACGCAAATTGTCAATATGATAATTAATACCTGAAACATATGTGTGTCTGTGTTAATACCCTCTTCTACTAGTCCTATAATATAATACCTCGAAGTTTCATATCTTTTACATTAAAACGTTTTTTATCGGATATTCGAAGTTCAACTTTACATTTGATTGTATAAAAAAAACATATATCGGAATAAACACGTTGAGTGTAAATGATATGAAACTTTGAAGTCTTATATAATAGGACTAGCATTTTATGTGACTTTTGCAGTGCAGGTGTTTTTGTGTCATGGATCGATGGATATTCCATTTTCTTTGTTTTCTGTTTTATAAAGAAATCAGAAGCTAAAGCCGTGACTTGATAGATGATTGGATCATGTTTTCACCCGAAGTAGCTCGCAGAACTTGATGATTAACCCATTAACCATTTCAATAAATCTCAGCATAATTGAAATGTATTCTACAAGTAATGCCAAACAAGTTTTTGTACGAACATAACAACACGATTGGTGTTGCATGGGGAACAGGATCTATAATTGCCCATCTGAAGCACCTGAGGTCTATGACCCCCCGGTTTTTTTATTGGGTTCGCGTTAATTGCTTAGTTTTTAGTTTTCTACTTTGATTTTAAAGACATTTGTCTTTTCGTCGCTTTTTGTTTTTACCATGACTTTTCAGTTTGTCTTCGACTTACGAATGTGAATATTTCTTCAAATTGGCTTGTGCTTTTTGTCTCTCGTCGTCTGCGTCGTCCGAGGACATTTTGGTTTCCGGTCAATAGCTCTAATATAAGTAAATATAATATTAAATTTAAACACAAGGTTAATTACCACAAAAGGAAGGTTGGTATTGATTTTGAGGGTTATGGTCCTAACAGTTTAGGAATTAGGAGCCAAAAAAGGGCCCAAATAAGCATTTTCTAGTTTTCAGACAATAACTTGTTAAACGGTGTATAGGTCTCTCTGAAAGTATATCACAAGTTTCCATACTACAAAGGGGTGGTTAGGATCGGCTTAGGGGTGGATTATATGGCGCAAACGTTTAGAAATTAGGGGCAAAAAAGGGGGGAAAACAAGGGTTTCCTGGTCAATCATGAACAACTTTTAAACAAGTTGCTTTCTTTAAAAAAAAAAGAAAAGCAATACATGAACCTTAGATCGCTGACTGCCGGGTCATCTGAAAAGATTGTTGCTGAATTTGTGGTTGCTTATGAATTGAAATAATTGACTGTAAAATAGAAGAAGCCAGTTGAAAGTATACATTTACAGCTTCAATTTGAATAGCTATTTTAACGCTCGACTATTTTATTTATTATTTGGGAATGTAAATAATGTTTCCGATTATAACCTTTTGACAAATGCTAATTTCTACTAACCGGATGATTTATGCAAATTGCACAAACCTATCGCAATATAAATTATGCACTCAGTTTGCTTTATAATCTAGAATTCTGGATGAATTTATTTTATCTATCATATCTTTATATTTTTTTCTCATGGTAGATGTTGTATGCGGTGAAACCTGTGGCATGCAATTGATTGGGACCTCTTATGAAGAGACTTATTTTGGTCTCATATAAACATCTCAAATTTTAAGGAATTCCTGATTTTACTTAAATCAATTCAAACATTATACAGGGAAACTTAGTTTTGCCGAAGATTTTCTTAATTCAGAAGTTTATGAATACCTTTACACACTTTCAAAATAACCAATTTATATATAAAGGTATGTAGATATAAAAAGATACCAAAATTAAAATGATGTTCGCCAGACACGAGTTAAGTCTACAAGAAAAATATCAGTGACGCTCGAATGAAAAAAGTTTAAAGGCTAAATACATTACAAAGTTGATGAATCTATTCTTTGGGTAGACAATCCTTAGCTTTTCGAACAGGTCTTAGTTTATAATAGGACAGTGACTAAAAAAAAACCAAACAAAATAGAAACAACTCGAGGTCAGAATACCGTCAGTAATGATGCCCGTGCTTGAAAGTCACATGTAAAGCTCTAGTACATCAATTGTTTTGACTTCGAATTCATTGACTTTTTATCCAGAATTTTTGAGAACGCAAACGGATAGTGTGATTTTGAAATGTGATCTATAATGTGAATGAATCAAGACGTGTAGGATAGTTGATCAACACAATGAATACAATTTTCAAAACCGTACCACAGTACAAATATGTAGATGCTATAAGGTTAAACTATTAAAACAAACAAACAAAATTTGAATTGAAATTTTTAATAAACTATAACGTTTCTGTTAGTATTTTTTTCAAATCCTTTCAATATATATAATATCAATAAACACGAACGTCAAGTATTTACGGATGGACATTTTATTTATCGAATGAATCTATTTTCAAATTCAAACATTCCACTATGTGAATATATTACTATGCAAAATATAAGCAAAGGCTTCAAAATCCATACTAAAACAGTATAAAATAATCAACATTATGGTCGTAATTAAATTTTGTTGTGATAAGTGTAACTTATTTTTACGGTTGTTGTGAGCTGCAAGGATTTAAAATCATGCTTTATGAATTGAAAACACACAAGTATTTTAATTCACGACCGTTTTAAATTTGAATATTTAATAAATTTATCTTACTTTCCGTTTTATGTATATATTATAATACAAAAAAAAAAAAAAAAAAATACTCATAAAACCCAAATAACAAAATGGTATGAAATAATTAACGTAGGATTATTGTGTATAAACATTTTTTTGTAGGATGCATGATTTTATTAAGATTTAATTTTTATGTTTCTTGTACAAATGAATATTTAAAAATACCAAAGTAGAGTATCTTGTCACATAAAATACTTATTTCTTAATTGCAACTCTGAAAACATTCTGAATTCAATCATTGTTAGTTTCTTTAGAAACATAAATACAGTATCATATTTTATATATATTTTTTTTATTCGGATTGAATTAAATAAATATTATAAGAATATTATCTTTCTGTTTTCCGATCTAATATTTAACCAGAATGTTATCTCTCGTAAGTCTATGATGAAATACACAGTGTCCCGTGGTTCAATCTTCAAACATAATTAGTTTACATGTTATCGAGACAACAGACACTACCACGTTATAATTGACCTAGATACACACAGTGTACAGTGTGGTCATTTTAAAACAAATATAATTGCATCGTCAAGGGCCATCAAGGGACCATATAAAAGACTTTCAAGACGTTCCGAGAAATTTATTCTGACTTCCGGCCGAGAGACATCGAGTGGCCCATAGACACATCCAAAACTCACAAATAGGGGGTTCATGCAAAAAGCAGTGTAAGGGAGGTAATTCAAGCACTATTATAATTTAAGTACAATGTTAGATTACCTCCCTTACACTGCTTTTAAATTATGTATTAAGACACGTTGTTTTGTCTTGAGATGATTAGCAGTCAATTTATTTTTAGAACTTACAATTAAAAAAAAAATAGGTTAAAGGAATAAGGTTTAGCCATGTCATTTTCTATGTCATCCATAATAAAATTTAAAAAAAACAAAAAAACAAAGAGACTCAAAGAACTAAATTAATAGAAAAAGACGAAATGGTGATTTTGAAAACTGACCTGTTTGGTCGCTAGTAATCGATTGTCTACAAATATAGTTCCTGTCATTTGTAAAGAATATAAACTTTAATATCTGGCCTTTTTTCAAATTCATGGTTAAAATTAATAGTTATTTCTCTTACAGTGGACTTAATGATATTTTTTAATTTGCTTTAGAACATTAATAGGGCATTGTGGGACTATGTGTTAAAGTCAAAGGTGTATGATCGGACTAAAAAATGTATATAAGCCGTGACTAGTCGCATGCACACCTTTGCTGTGGGGCTGGCAGTTTTTTTTCTTTTTAGAACTAGACATAGCGAAATCTATGCTACTGTCACTATCACTTGGGTCATATTCTGTGTATTCCCCTAGCAATAGTTCTAAATCAAGATCAGTGTCCCAAATAAAAAAAAAATCTGACATGCTAATAGAGTTCAATTGGAAACGAATAAGATATTCAATGGTTGATACAATCATTAAAGTTCCATATGTTTAGCGTTGAATCAACACAAGGGTACATAAGTTCCTATTACACATGACATGGGTTAAATCTCTTTGTTCTTACTGTGCTATAATCTAGATAATGTACAGCAAAGGTGTGATATACTGCATAATTCAGGCTGTCGTAGACCCTGAATTTTGAAAGGGGTGTAATTCATAAAATTAAAAAAAAATACCACCGAGTGTGGCGAGACTTAAAGCACTTTTTGACGATTTAGTCGCGGCTAAAAATGATACTTTTTCCAATCAAAGGGTGGGACATAAAATATTTAATAATATTTTGTGTACAATGAAAATCTTGAATTAGTGTTTCACAGTCAAACCGGATGATAATTATTTTTTTATATATATATAGTCTCTCATAACTCTTTATAGAGTGGCTCTTGTTGTTAATTTGTGTTTTAAAAAGCTGTATATTTTATATGTAACAAGTGGTGAGACTTTAATAAAGTATTTGTCTTGTCTTGTCTTGTCTATATAATTATAGAATATCCAAATGAATAAAATGTCATGATTTGCAATAGTTTTGAACTCAATGGATTTTATGACGACTTTTTATATATGCATTTTTAGGGACTATTTTAGGATCGAATTTGATGAGGATCATATTTAAGTTTGTAACAAAACAGGGGGGGGGGGGGGTTAGCTGCAGATCAATCAGACTTTGTTAATGTAGAAAATATAGCCAATGTAAATAAATTAGACATAAATAAAATACAGGATTTAAACTATAAACAAGAGAAGAGTTCATTCTCAAAATATATTAAAAAGAACTAAAAGATAGTTTTGAAAATATTTTCTTTGAAAAATTGAAACCAGTAAAATATTCTTGTACAGTAAAATAAAAACAAAATATGAAATAGACAAATACATTTCTAAAAATAGTTTTGAAAATAGAAAAATATTATGTAAAATGCGAGTAAGTGACCATTTCTTGGAAATAGAGAGGGGTAGATATAAAAGAATTCAAAGAGAAAATAGAATATGTAAACATTGTAATATAAATGCGGTTGAAGATGAAACCCATTTTTCCTTAAAATGTAAAATTAATAAATCTTTACGTAATCAACTTGAAAAAAGATATAAATAATATATGTCCAGAATACTTTAAATTGTCTGAAACAGATAGATTACAATTATTTCTATCTTTATTTGATATTATGCAGCTTACTGTTCCGTTCATTAAAAAGTCATTTGCACTGAGGGGAGTGGACAACACCTGCATAAATATTACTGTTTTACCACTTTATATATGATGTTTAATATGTTAATTTTTCCATTGTGTATATTGTAGTGTATTGCTTGTATATGTCTTCAACCCCCAGGGGTATAAATGTGCATTTCATAAAATAAACATATAACAGGGAAACATGGAATTTGCATAATTTCTTGTGTTTAATATTTTTAATAAATTCCATGTTTATTTGGTATCATAATCTTTTCAGCGGTTAATAACACTTTCCATACAATGTATTTTGGTTAGATAGTGTTGTGCGCGGCACAGTGCATTCTATTGAAAATATACTATTTTCTTTGTAATAGAAAGTGTTGTGCGCAGCACAGAACATTTCAGTACAGAATAAACATGGAATTTATTAAAAATTTCAGTAACAAGAAATCAAGCAAATTCCATAATTAAAAATAATTCCAAGTTCAAATAATAGCCTGTTATATGTTAATTTGCGAATTGTCTTCAACAATTAATACAGTAAACAACACATTTTTGAGGTGGAGGAGGAGGGGGACATTGAATTTGAAAGGGAAAAAAAAAACGTTTACTTAATATTTTAAATTTAGGTACATATCTCCTCTGTTAATCTTCCTCTTAGCATACTATTGAGGGAAAGAAAGGCAATTAATCTATACTCAATAAATCTTTCAATTGTGATTTTTTTTTCAAGTTACACTAATTTAAAATGTACACAAACCTACGGAAGCCGTAAGGGGACACACAAAACATATTTAACCGAGATAACAATATAATAATCCGAGATCTCGATATAATAATCCGAGATCTCGATATAATAAATCGAGATAACGATTTAATAATCCGAGATCTCGATATAACAATTTCGTTTTATCGAGATAACGATATATTTTTTTATCGAGATCTCGGTAAAACGGTAATATTTTATCGTGATCTCGAATTAAAAAAAATATTTTCTAATGTTTTGTGTGTCCCTTTACGGCTTCCGTACAAACCCGACCTTAAACTGAAGATGTAGGTTATACGTACGTCAATAAGGCCGTGGTCACACCAAACGCCATGTCACAGTAAACATGTTTACAATTAGTTTAATGTAGTGTTCACTGGTTTCACACTAAATTTGTTCACATCCATTCACTTTGTTTAGTTACATGTACCTGTACATAAGATTTGTTCACACTTGTAAACTTTGTGTCATTTAAAGGTTCATTACGTAGAATTGAATGCAAATTTTTCGGACAACTTTTCTAGCAGTTAGAGAACAACCGTTTGACTTTAAAAAAAAGGGGGGGGTCATTGCAGAATATCCCCAAATCTGGTCATACAGATGATTTAAAAAAATCGGAATCCAGAGCTTTCCCATACGTTATAGTGCTATATATTGTAATCGAAAAAACTGAATAAAAACGTTTGCGCAAAATCGGACCCCTCCCTCCCCCCCCCCCCCAATCTTTTTTAAGTTAAGTGGATGCTCCTTTATAAAAGCCATTTTGACGATTTTCAGTAGTTTTAAGAGATACCAAAGATTTCTCGTTTAAGAAAATTTAGGCTGCATCAACATGCTAAACATACGAAGAAAAAAGATTGAGATGTTAAGGAGCACTATATTTCTATCTTCTCTGTGTGTTTCTTTTTCTTTTGTTGGTATTTTTTCTCCAAGGAGTATTTTGAAAATTGAAGGGGGTACTGTTTTTTTTTTATATTCCTAAGTGTGTTTTAACTGATCTCAGATACTAGACAAACAAAATAATTTACCTCACACTTTTTTTTAGTAATGCATTTATGAGTAAATCGTTGTTTGAGTAAAGACCAGTGGCAAATATTTCTTTGTACGTCCAGTCGATTCGGGACGACTTTTTCAAATGATTTTTTGTTCGGAAATGATGATCATCGGCTATGAAACTTGATAAGGGGTTAATAAAGAAACGTCACGTGGTATTTATAACAAATAAATATATCAAGTTTATACAAATATTTCCGTAAAGAACTTTATTAATAATTGTTATAAATATCAATCTTATTCAAAAATCGTTTCTTCTTTATATATATTTGATAAAATTGATGTTCTAAATGCCAAGTTGTGTGTACACTTAACCCCTTTACTCTGGGTTGGGACCCCCCCCCCCCCCCTTTTTTTTTTAAATGGCTGGGTCGAGACAAAATTAATGGGCGACGTTACCTTTTTCGGAAAAATCAAACGGGATTTACCGACGCCTTCCGATTTATCTTCCGACGCGCACTAACAAAAAAGAAGAAGAAACGCCATTTTTTAAACTTAGTCAGATACCTTCTTATTCACAATGGCAGACCGTGGACGAGATGACCCAGGGTAAGAACAGCCGAATATCTTAAACCACTTTATATTTTAACGTACGATAATACTATCGATAGGCGTTATCACAATTGTTTAGCAAAAACATAGCCATGACAGCCAACTACTTCGGCATAGAACAGGAAATTAAAAGATAAACCGCGTTTAATTAATATTTTGTGGGTGAAATAAAGTCTAAATTCAGTAAGTATGGTTGTTTTCAAGACTAAAACATTATACATTGATACGATATACCATGTATACGTACTTTGAGTATTGTTATCAGGGGTAGAAATAAGAAAAGACCATTGACTTGCCCACAGGGCAAGTCAATATCTAGATTAACTTGCCCTTGATTCTGTTAACTTGCCCGACTAATGCGGACGGCGAAGCCTTCCGCGCAGACGAGCATAGCTCGTCGCACTTACGGCGAGGGGTCTGGGGGCCGCTTAAGGCCCCCAGAAGCTCTGCAGTGAGTGGGAAGGTCGTGCGCCCTGCGCCTATAGCGCATATTGACCAATAATGGTGCATAGAGTGACAAATGTAAGCGCCCACGTGGCGCACGATATTTTTCACATCGTTTCGAAACGTTTAGATATCGTCAAATGGATTTCCGATCGTGTTCCGTGCCGCCATGTGTCAGTACACAACTGTATAATGTTGCTCCAATCATAGGAGCACCTGTATATATTTTGGGACGTCTCATTGTTTTCCTATGGTAATAGAACCATGCGGTTTAACGTCTCGGGTGTTTTCCTATGGTAATAATAGAACCATGCGGTTTAACTGATAACCCAAAAAACGTAATTAACCATCATTCATGATATAATTTTTTATAAACAACTTTAAATTTGTGAAATTTGGCTATTACAGACGAGATGTAACTCTAATAATAATCTTTAATTTAGTTTAGCTTGCTATTATTTCGATTGAAAAACCCCGAAGCCTTTTTATGAATATAGTTTTTGTCTCCATAAAAGGCGCTTAACTGTCCTTGTCATTTTTTGGTCTTTAGCCAGTTTTGACATTTTGTAAACAGGACCAGCGATTTATTGTTTTGTTCTATCAATCAGTGGTACTCTCTACTGTTATTTTTGTCATCGTGATAAAGTAATAATAATAATACATGAAATACAGAGGAAGTGCCTGAAATGTCCTCTAATACGGAACGTCTGGAATAAGTATGGTATCCAGTGTTCTCCCCAGGCCCTTAAAGGACCGCGGGCCCGCGATGTATAATTTTCTACCGTGGTGGTATCGTTCTTGCCGCGATGTAAAATTTTTCACCGCGGTGCTAAAATTTTCGGGAAAAAAAATCATAAAGTCCGTGGGGTATTAAATAGCAGATGAAAATTGACCAGTTCAAACCAGTTCAATCCAGTTCTGACAACGAAGATTGTTTACACCACGTGATCGATTTACCTTTTGAGGTTAACCTTGATGATTGGATTTAATCGATGTACATGATTCTTGTGTTTTAATTAATTTAGAGATCATAACTTAATGATCACAGACTTATGAGACTTTTGAGGGACAAGCAGACATTTGTTAATTAACTCTATTACTCCAGCCTTTGGTCATAAATGATTTGCGTATTTTGTAAACGTGAGTTACTTCCCCTGATTAAGCTTATTACAAAAATGTGCTCCTAAAATATTATCTATCATTTAAAATAGAAATAAAATACAAATTGAATGCAAAATTATATAAGGATGTTACCTCAAGGATGAAAACTTTCTTGGAACATACCAACAAAAATATATTGCAAATTATTTTTGACAATCATACTTTAATTAAAGCACAGACATATTATATTAAAAGGTAGTATAGCCATTTCTTTATACACTGACTGAACTAGGGCTATATTATCTAACAAGGTTGTTTAAATCTTCCATTTGTTATATAGCTGAATAGTATTAAAGAAGTTAGAAAACAAAATTAATTTACAATGATTTCACCAGTGTCCACATAGATAATATAAGTACACTTTTCATGTCTATCATGAAATAACACAATTATGATTCTGATAATAATTTTATTGATGTGTCTAAAGCTATGGAAAATAGTATTTAATTTATTAAAGGTTCTGCATTAAAATTTAATCTTGTTTAAAGTTAATTGTTATGGTGTAATCTAACAAAAATGGGGAATGTGTAGTGTAACAGGACAGTATCAGGACAAAATTGGCTTGATCAAAGTATAAAAAAGTGACTAGTTTAAAGACTAAAAGTGCTTTCTGTTATTTATTCTTAAAAGATATTAAAGTATACAAACTGTTTGATTTACTTTTTTTTTTACCAGTATTTTTTTACCCAAAGTCTACATAACACAGTAAACAAAACAAAAGACAAAAAGGTAATGGCAAAAAAACAAACAAGAAGAAAAAATAAGCGATGCAACGCGACACGACATATTGTACAAATCATTTCGACACGCGTTACCCTGGTGCTATCCAAAAACCCTGGGGAGAACACTGGTATCGACGAAGACCCAAATTTATTGTTAAAAAAGACCAACATGAACATGAATAAGCCAAGGCAACAGTACCAGTTTAAACATTGTAAATAAAGGTTATCTTTAATGTTGTCTGCTTTGGAAGAACTTGTTGTATATTCATTGAAATTACAGAATCACAGGAACAACATCCATGATATTATTTAAAATCGTAAAGGTAAGTACCAACACCTCTTTGCCAAAAAATAATGATACTTTTTATTTTTTTTACCGAAGTCAATTCAAATGGCCCACTCATTTGACAATATGGCCCATTATTTTTTAAAATGGCCCATTGAATTTATTTGTGAGGGGCCATGGGCCCATAGTGAAAAAAACCTTCCAGATCACTGCTCTGGGGTAAATGGTGCCAAATCCTGCATTCTAGACCTCCTGGCAGATGATTTCAAGTTTCTATACACCCTTTTTTAAACAAAAACTTTTACTTTTACAAAAAAAAGTGACAAAAAAATTTTGTTAAAAATTTACGTTTTCTATTTCCCTCTTCATATTTTTTTTGTTACTCAACCCTGTTGACGTTGGATTCTTTAAGTTTTTTTAAAGGAGGGACATAATTTACTAAAAAGTTTTCCATTTGTTTCTTTCTACTTTTATTTTTAAATCAACTCAAAAGTCGTTTGCAAAACGCGTTCTGATTGGATCATGATTGTATCGACTTCCTTTCACGATTAGTAGCGGATATCCCCGAGCAGGTGCGAATGAACATTCTAAAACGACGGCGCTCATTGGCTTACGCATAGGAATTGACCAATAGAATTATTCGGGACAAACTACGATGTTTACGATTTTCCTGGCCAGGGCTCACGCTACCAGGCGACTTGGGCGAAGAAGTCGCCCTCCCGACCGTCACTTCGCTTTCCCCGACCCCCAAAAGCGAAAACAAGTCGCCCTGTTCTTGACGATAGTCGCTTTCAGTCGCTTCCGTCATCGGACATTTCCAATTTTTACCAAGTTGATGAAACATCAATTTTTTACTGATAATTAAAGAAATTCAGACATAAACTATTCATTATCTTTAGAAAAGAGGTTGAAGCATTGTCTTCGCAGTGTGTATCAGGTTATTTGATAAAAATACAACTTTTTATCACTTCGTGCATTTTCGCAAGTTCCGGTGCTTGCTCCTCGAAAACGTACATCAACCTAAATTTCGGCGGCAAAATAAGTTTGTTACTTCCTTTAAACGTGATAAAAGTTGCCTCCAGTAAATGTTTAATCCATTTATTGCATTAAAACCGTCATGTTCCTTTCCAAATAACTTGTCAAACATCGTTTATTAGCTCACCTGGCCCAAAGGGCCAAGTGAGCTTTTCTCATCACTTGGCGTTCGGCGTCCGGCGTCGTCGTCCTGCGTCCGGCGTTAACTTTTACAAAAATCTTCTCCTCTGAAACTACTAGGCCAAATTTAACCAAACTTGGCCACAATCATCATTGGGGTATCTAGTTTAAAAATTGTGTCCGGTGACCCCGCCAACTAACCAAGATGGCCGCCATGGCTATAAATAGAACATAGGGGTAAAATGCAGTTTTTGGCTTATAACTCAAAAACCAAAGCATTTAGGGCAAATCTGACATGGGGTAATATTGTTAATCAGGTGAAGATCTATCTGCCCTGAAATTTTCAGATGAATCTGACATTCCGTTGTTAGGTTGCTGCCCCTGAATTGGTAATTTTAAGGAAATTTTGTTGTTTTTGGTTATTATCTTGAATATTATTTCAGATAGAGATAAACTGTAAAAGGCAATAATGTTCAGCAAAGTAAGATCTACAAATAAGTCAACATGACCAAAATGATCAGTTGACCACTTTAGGAGTTATTGCCCTTTATAGTCAATTTTTAACCATTTTTCGTAAATCTTAGTAATCTTTTAGAAAAATCTTCTCCTCTGAAACTGCTGGGCCAAATTATTTGAAACTTGGCCACAATCATCATTGGGGTATCTAGTTTAAAAATTGTGTCCGGTGACCCCGCCAACTAACCGAGATGACCGCCATGGCTATAAATAGAACATAGGGGTAAAATGCAGTTTTTGGCTTATAACTCAAAAACCAAAGCATTTAGGGCAAATCTGACATGGGTAAAATTGTCAATCAGGTGAAGATCTATCTGCCCTGAAATTGGGTAAAATTGTCAATCAGGTGAAGATCTATCTGCCCTGAAATTTTCAGATGAATTGGACAACCTGTTTTTGGGTTGCGGCCCCTGAATTGGTAATTTTAAGGAAATTTTGCTGTTTTTGGTTATTATATTGAATATTATTATAGATATAGGTAAACTGTAAACAGCAATAATGTTCAGCAAGGTCAGATTTACAAATAAGTCAGCATGACCAAAATGGTCAGTTGACCTCTTTAGGAGTTATTGCCCTTTAAAGTCAATTTTTAACCATTTTTCGTAAATTTTATATATCTTTTACTAAAATCTTCTTCTCTGAAACTGCTGTGCCAAATTGATTCAAACTATGCCACAATCATCTTTGGGGTTTCTTGTTTAAAAAATGTGTCCGGTGACCTGGCCATCAAACCAAGATGGCTGCCACGGCTAAAAATAGAACATAGGGGTAAAATGCAGTTTTTGGCTTATAACTCAAAAACCAAATAATTTAGAGAAAATCTGACATGAAGTAAAATTGTTAATCAGGTGAAGATCTATCTGCCCTGAAATTTTCAGATGAATTGGACAACCTGTTTTTGGGTTGCGGCCCCTGAATTGGTAATTTTAGGGAAATTTTGCTGTTTTTGGTTATTATATTGAATATTATTATAAATATAGGTAAACTGTAAACAGCAATAATGTTCAGCAAAGTAAGATCTACAAATAAGTCAACATGAACGAAATGGTCAATTGACCCCTGTAGGAGTTATTGACCTTTGTAGTCAATTTTCAATCTGCTTCCTTTGTTTAATATTCACATAGACCAAGGTGAGCGACACAGGCTCTTTAGAGCCTCTAGTTTTTGTAAATGTTCTTGCATTCATCCGCCATTGACCGATTTCTAAACTACGGATCTGAACCGGACCAGCTATGACCGAAATCCGTACTTTTACAATAATTACTACGGACGCACGGATGGAACAGCTGACAGAAGAATATTGATCCCAAAGGGGAAAATTACGCATCCCACACGCATTAAGAGACTTTTGGTTACATCTAATTGATTGGTGTATATAATTCCCTATATTTTTTATGAATGTTTCAAACTATTGCTTAAAGTTGCTTAACTCTGAGACTATTATACTAATATCAATATATTATGGCCCAGCTTAATAACTTTTATATTTTTTTATGAGAAACACTGAATTTCATACACAAGACAATTTTTAATTAAATTGTAATTGATATAATTTCTTTACATAATTTAAAATAATTTTTTTTTTTAGTGCTAGATATTTAGTTGGTAGTTTCTCACAAGAACCTTAGTAAAACTTAAACAACTTTTAATTTCAAATGTTACTTTAATTGTAATTTTTTACTCATATGAATTGAACAACATAAAAAGAACATTATTTACATATGGCCCTTTATACTATTGTAAAATCCAAACATTGTAGCGCACCCGCACGAATGAGCACTTCTCTTTCAAATCTCACCACTTCTCCCTATCAGTTTCAAAAAGAGAAGTCACTTCTCCCCATAATTCTGAAGTAGTGTGAGCCCTGCTGGCATGCGCATATGAAATAAATAAAGACGGCGAAAATAGTATCGTACAAAATTACGTCTGACATAGTTATACAAATATTTTATTGGCACAAATTCATTAACAATAAATGGTTAAGACCTATTGCATATATTATTATATTAATTGACATGATAGAATGAAACACAAACACAAAATTTCAACTTGCCCGGCGGACAACTATGTGATGAGATTCACTTGCCCGCTGCAGATTTTACTTGCCTCGGGCAAGCGGGATAGCGCTTATTTCGAACCCTGGTTATACATTTTGTAATATGTTTATAAAACTGGTCCTTTGTCGGCTTTGTAAAATAATATATTTTTAGCTCACCTGGTCCGAAGGAGGACCAAGTGAGCTTTTCTCATCACTGCATCTGGCGTCGTCGTCGTCCGTCGTCGTTAACTTTTACAAAAATCTTATCCTGTGAAACTACTGGGCGAAATTAAACCAAACTTGGCCACAATCATCATTAGGCTGTCTAGTTTAAAAAATGTGTGGTGTGACCTAGCCAACCAACCAAGATGGCTGCCATGGCTAAAAATAGAACATAGGGGTTAAATGTAGATTTTGGCATATAACTCTGAAACCAAAGCATTTAGAGCAAATCTGACGGGAGGTAAAATTGTTTGTCACGTGTAAATCTATCTGCCCTGAAATTTTCAAATGAATCGGACAACCCGTTGTTGGGTTCCTGCCCCTGAATTGGTAATTTTAAGGAAATTTTGCTGTTTTTGGTTATTTTTTGAATATTATTATAGATAGAGATGAACTGTAAACAGCAATATTGTTCAGCAAAGTAAGATCTACAAATAAGTCAATATGACCAAAATGGTCAGTTGACCCCTGAAGGAGTTTTTGCCCTTTATAGTCATTTTTTACCAATTTTTTGTAAATTTTTGTTATCTTTTACAAAAATCTTCTTCTCTGAAACTACTGGGCCAAACTTAACTAAACATAGCCACAATCATTATTAGGGTATCTTGTTTAAAAAATGTGTCCGGTGACCGGGCCAACCAACCAAGATGGCCACCATGGCTATAAATAGAACATTGGGGTAAAATGTAGATTTTGGCTTTAAACTTTGAAACCAAAGCATTTAGGGCAAATCTGACAAGATGTTAAATTGTTTATCAAGTCAATATCTATCTGCACTGAAATTCACAGATGAATTTGAAAACTGGTTGTTGTGTTGCTGCCCCCACAATTGGTAATTTTTAAGGAAATTTTGCCTTTTTTGGTTATCTCAGGGCTCAGGCGACTTGGGCGAAGAAGTCGCCCTCCCGACCGTCACTTCGCTTTCCCCGACCCCCAAAAGCGAAAACAAGTCGCCCTGTTCTTGACGAAAGTCGCTTTCAGTCGCTTCCGTCATCGGACATTTTCAATTTTTACCAAGTTGATGAAACATTAATTTTTTACTGATAATTAAAGAAATTCAGACATAAACTATTCATTATCTTTAGAAAAGAGGTTGAAGCATTGTCTTCGCAGTGTGTATCAGGTTATTTGATAAAAATACAACTTTTTATCACTTCGTGCATTTTCGCAAGTTCCACTGCTTGTTACTCGAAAACGTACATCAACCTAAATTTCGGCGGCAAAATAAGTTTGTTACTTCATTTAAACGTGATAAAAGTTGCCTCCAGTAAATGTTTAATCCATTTATTGCATTAAAACCGTCATGTTCCTTTCCAAATAACTTGTCAAACATCGTTTATTTTTGTAAATTTTCTTGCATACGTCCGCCATTAACCGATTTCTAAACTACGGATCTGAACCGGACCAGCTATGACCGAAATCCGTACTTTTACAATAATTACTACGGACGCACGGATGGAACAGCTGACAGAAGAATATTGATCCCAAAGGGAAAAATTACGCATCCCACACGCATTAAGAAACTTTTGGTTACATCTAATTGATTGGTGTATAATTCCCTATATTTTTTATGAATGTTTCAAACTATTGATTAAAGTTGCTTAACTCTGAGACTATTATACTAATATCAATATAGTATGACCCAGCTTAATAACTTTTATATTTTTTTTATGAGAAACACTGAATTTCATACACAAGATAATTTTTAATTAAATTGTAATTGATATAATTTCTTTGCATTTTTTAAAATAATTTTTTTTTTTTAGTGCTAGATATTTAGTTGGTAGTTTCTCACAAGAACCTTAGTAAAACTTAAACAACTTTTAATTTCAAATGTTACTTTAATTGTAATTTTTTACTCATGAATTGAACAACATAAAAAGAACATTATTTACATATGGCCCTATATACTATTGTAAAATCCAAACATTGTAGCGCACCTGCGTGAATGAGCACTTCTCTT
This sequence comes from Mytilus edulis, assembly GCA_019925275.1. Taxonomy (NCBI): domain Eukaryota; kingdom Metazoa; phylum Mollusca; class Bivalvia; order Mytilida; family Mytilidae; genus Mytilus; species Mytilus edulis. The sequence continues at coordinate 59,861,109 of CM034352.1, read as the reverse complement.
TCAAATCTCACCACTTCTCCCTATCAGTTTCAAAAAGAGAAGTCACTTCTCCCTAGAATTCTGAAGTAGTGTGAGCCCTGTATAATCTTGAATACTATTATAGATAGAGATAAACTGTAAAGTACTAAACTGCAATAATGTTCAGCAAAGTAAGATCTACAATTAAGTGAACATGACCAAAATGGTCAGTTGACCTCTTAAGGAGTAATTGCCCTTTATTGTCTATATTTAACAATTTTCATTTAGTTTTTACAAAATATTTTCCTCTGGAACTAAAGGGCCAAATTAATTATAGATAGACAAAATTGTAAGTAGCAACAATGTTCAATAAAGCAAGATCTCGAAACACATCACCATCACCAAAACACAATTTTGTCATGAATCCATCTGACGATTGTCTTTGTTTGATATACATATATACCAAGGTGAGCTACACAGGCTCTTAAGAGTCTCTAGTTTATGATCCCACCATCATGATCATTTCAAAGGGAAAAGCTTCACTATTCTATTTCTAAAACTGATAACAGCTATTTGCTAATCATATCTTTAATTTTATGCAGGTATTTAAATATCAAAATTTTGATATTGTCTTTCCTTTTCAGCAAATTTTTTGTTGGAAACCTGAGCTGGGATACAGACAATGGTAAGTTAAAATAACCATACCAAATATTGTGGAAATGTAGCTACATAACTTTAAAATGTTTGTACCACTGATGAGAATTATTGCTGCATGATATTTTAACTTTAAGCTCTGTAAGCCACAGGGTAGCTCTTGAAGAAATTGCAGGATCAGATTCGACAATTAGGGGCGTGGCTGGCAATGCGCCCCATAAATTATCAAAGTACATGTATGGGTTGCCTTAGCTGCTGAACCGTAGCTCTTAGGTCCTTGTGTCATTTTTCACTATTTGCAGAGTATATAGTGAAAATATAACATCAGGTCCTAAGGCTAAGAGTTAGGGTTGTCCACAGCTAAAAAATAAATATTTCGTTAATTAAACCTACAAAATTTTTCTTCTCAAATACAAATGTACATGTAGGTACATCTTATTTTAGAAAAATATTGGGTCTCACTAATTAGCAAATTGGCAGGGTCATTGAAATACTGGATGTCTGTCTGGTTTTGTATGCGCTTTCACATTTATAAGGCCGTGTTCACATTGACCTAAACTCTGTGTTGTGTAAGTGTAACTCACACGTAAACTAAACAAAATTACGTTCCCATTGATAAAGCTCAATGTTTATATGTAGTGTTGATCATGTTTTGTCTACACGCAGTCGATACTTGATGTAGGCCTTGTGTAGATTAAGTGTACACAAAACTAGGCATTTAAAACATTAGTTTCACCATGCATATTTAAGGAAGAAACAATTTTTTAATAAAATTGATATTTATAGCAATTATTTATTAAGTTCTTTACAGAAATATTTGTCTTAACTTGATATATTTATTTGTTTTGTTTAGAAATAAAACTTAACGTAACTTTATTAAGCCCTTATCAAGACTCAAAGCAGCATCATTGCCGAACATATAATTCATTTGAAAATTAAGGTCTTTCCGAATCGACTTGACTTACACAGAAATATTTGCCACTGGTTTTTAGTCAAACAACGATTCACTCATAAATGCATTAGTTCAAAAGTGTGAGGTAAATGTATTGTTTGTCTAGTATCTCGGATCTGTGAAATTACACCTTAAGTAAAAAAAAAATTACCCCCTCCCTTTGCCAAATACTTCTTGGAGAAGAAATACCATTTGAACAAACAGAAAAGATAGAAATATAGTGATCCCTAATATTAATCCTTCTTCGTCTGTAAACACGCTGTACATGTTGCAGCCTACGTTTTCTAATGCTTAATCGAGACATCTTTAGTATCTTTAAACTACTGCAAATCATCAAAATGGCTTTCATAAAGAAGTAACCACTTAACTTCAAAAAAAAAGGGGGGGTGTATTTTGTTTATTTATCTGAGTCCGAATTTTTTTCCGCTCAAACGTTTATATTCCGGGTTTTTTTCCGATGCTGGTAATCAAATTTTTTTCTTCAACATTTAACACTATAATGTATGGGGAAATTCTTGATTCAGAATATTTTTTATTATCTGTAGAACCAGAATTGTTTTCTTTATCCAATTTGGGTTCGGAATATTTCCATCCCCCTATTTAGAGTCAAATGGTCGTTCCTTTACTGCTAGAAAAGTTGTCTGAAAACATTTCATTCGACTCTACGTAATGAACATTTAAATGACATAGAGTTTACAAATGTGAACAAATCTTATGTACAGGTAATTAAACAAGGTGTATAGATGTGAACAAATTTAATGTGAAACCCATGTCCAGTACATTAAACTAATTGTAAACAGGTTTACAGTAACTGTACATGGCGTTTGGTGTGAACACGGCCTAATTTTACTGTATGACTGAATTTTTAACACTCGTTTCATGTCAAATTCAACAAGTTCGAAAATCGGTGTCAATCAGGGTAATGCTCCTTCAATTAGTTACATTGCATTTGTTCTCAAATTGCCTCAATCCTTGATTTCTCTCAAGATATTTATAAAAACTCAAACAAAATTAATTTATTTCCGTTTCAGTGTTCTCCCCAGGAGTTTTGGATAGCGCTGTAGTAAGCTCGTAGTTTTCGACAATTCTCAGCAACTTTGTTGGGGCACGCGGTTTGTTTGTAATTGAGTTGTTATGTGTTTTTCTTATATTATGCTATTTATGTTTTCTCTTTTAATGATGTCCTCATCCTTCTCATGGAAATTTGTTTGTTAATGTTATTGTCTCACTCTGGATATAGAAGAAGAGTTTTTTTTTCCATTGTAAATTCATATAATCCTCATGCATCATATCATCTGTATAAAACCCAAGGAGAAGTCTTTTTCCATGATGGGTCTATACCATTCTGTCTATGTGAAGATTTCTTAGCACTAACAGGTGATGTTGCAGAACTTGTAGGACCAACAATAAATTCATCGTCAGCTTCTGTGTTTGGTTTTGTTACCCACTGTCATGACTGTAGCAGTGTACGGTTATCCGTATGACGTTTGACAGAAATTAACATTTTTTAGCATAATGATTTCTCATTTTTCTGACCTTAACATTTTATAACATTCAAATGGCTTCATCCAAGCTGGACATCGAGAAAGTGAATTTCTCAAGTCATATCAGCTTGGGGTTTGTTTTTCTAATCATATCCTCTCAATTGTTTTCAAGTGGTAAAATTCATTACTGTAGAATTGCTGATTAAACAATTATTAGTTTGATTAGGTGATCATTAATACTTCAGAGACTTGTTTATTTTCGGGGTTCACAAATTGTTACAAACCCTAGGCCTATGTTTGATTGTTTTATAAAATCATCGTTTGTTCAATGTTTGTAAAAAAAGTTTGTGAGGGTAGTCATGAAATGCAGTCAATTTATTTCATCTCATTTCATTCATATATGCCTCTGTACAAATGCTATATATTCTTTTTATTAAAAAAAAATAGATGTCAATGTTGAAATCCTTGTTTATTTTGATCTTTCAAAGTCACCATTTTGTAAAATTTATTAGACTGTCACTGGTCCAGTATAGTTACTTAATACAACGGAAATAATTCTTACAGAAATAGTAAACCAGTCGATCAAGTGATCTGAAAGTGAAAAATAAGCTGGAAATTTGAAAAAAATATGAAAAAACATAGCGATTGGATAGCGCTGCAGTCGGTGCAATTAAGCAGCGGGAAATTTTGATAGCGCTGAAAAGCACAGTGCTAAAACGGCCTGGGGAGAACACTGTGACCCTTTGACTGATAAATTGTTTGTCGTGTGACTCAATGTCAGAGGTGCATAAAACTGATTTAATCAGGTATTTTCAAAGTTGAATGGATATGAGTAAATATTAACAGATAAATTAGCATTTTTTTATATTATGCAGACAGTTTATGGAACTACTTCAGTCAGTATGGACAGCTGTCAGATGCTGTTGTAATCATGGACAGACAAACTGGAAGGTCCAGAGGTTTTGGTTTTGTGACATTCAGAGATCCAAGATGTGTGGACTCAGTATTACATCAACAACAACACGAAATTGATGGAAGACAGGTAAATAAATTTGAAAAAAAAATAGTTCACTGCATGAACATGTATCTATATCACTATTTGATTTTTCCAAGGTTTTTGTCCAGAAATAGTTAAAAGAAAATGATTCTCATAATAGAATATTCATACTAAAAATTTGAAATTTTTGTTTGATTAAAAAATGTACAAAGAATTGAACATCAGGATAAATTTAAAGAAAATATTTCAACACCTTAATGAAAGATACATATAAATGTTTTATCAATCAACACATACTTTGGGATTAATATAAGTTGTATATTCCAGGTTAATGTGTTAATTAGTTTAATGCATTTCCATATGTTACATGCAAGATGTTTAAAATACGTGTAACTCATATTTTGTCAAAATCTCTAATGCAAACTTGTGAATGGAGAAAAAAATTAGCATGTAAGCAAAAGAGTATATTTGACTGGCAGCTTGTGAATGGACTTGATGGCAGAATAAAAAATTAATTACTATTATTTAGGTGCAATAAAGGAGTATATGCCTGTTGCAGAGGACAGAGCAAGAACAGGGCATGAGGTGGAAAGCTTGCTTTATGTATAAGTTTAACAGCAACACCTCAATAAATGTACAGAGTGATGGGTAAAGGTTGTGTTAATTTAGATGTGTGGACTTGACTGAATAAAACTTGGCTGTTTACACTTCAGAAATTCTATTGCATAAAGTTAACTTCCTGTTCCTGGTCATTTTGTTTAATTGGGAAAAAGTCTGTTGTTATGAGACATGAGAAGTTTGACAAAAATAATGTTAAACATTTTATAGATTAGTTTTGTTCTTAGATAATGAATAAGTGGAACTAATTCCCCCACAATATTACCATATTTTTTGTAAGTTTGCACATAGTTAAGGTTATGACTTGCTTCTCTGACATTTAAGTAGGAGAAATTAACATTTTACAGTGAAACCTTGTATATATAAGGAAGAAGTTACATATCAAAGGATGTGTAATAAAATGTCTTGCTACTCAAATATAGGTAGATTTTTACCTGGCTCAAGATCCTAAATTTCATTTTTACAACTTTTTCCTTAGTGATTTGTATGAGCACACTCCTACATTTACTGTTTCAAAAAAGGTTTTGGATTAAACAAATCATTTTAATTTTTGAGAATTACCATAATTCAGTGATAAAGACAAATAATGTTTTTAATTCTCAATTACTGATGAGAACTAAGTTGCAAAAATAAAAGGAATCCTGATTGGGTGAATTATTGATTTTCTGTACATAAATGTCCTAAAAATGATATTGTTACATTTAATAATTAGTATTTTACAATTGTAAAACTTTGATAGTCTGTAACCTAGACTTTTGTGGAAAACTTCAAGGACTGGGGCATTAAAGTACAAGTAATTGCATAAATGATTTGAAATTATTTCAAAAATGTTAATTTCACCGAGTAGACCAATTTTGTATAGCAATACCAAAATTGAAATCATGGAGCCAAAGATGCTATTTGAAATTTTTGTTATGGTCTTCTGCAGAAGCAAATTTTTCTATTGGGACAAGAAAAGTAAAATTTCATGAAATCCTGAAGATAACTTCTGTGAGGATGTACAACTTGAATGATAAAAAGGTTTCATTGTGTATTTTTTCAGTCAGACAATCAAGTAATTTTATGAATTTCTATTAACATCACTCCAAGTAAACGTTCCAAGTGTAGAAAAATAGAGTTATTCATCTCAAGTCCGAAATCTTCATTGTGTTGACATTATTTAATTGACCTTTTTCCCCACTTTTTCAGATCAGTGCCAGACCTTGCAACAGCCGATAGATAAGACTGTTTATGGAGTTGAAGTGGAAAAAACAAATTTAAAATCATGTGTATTGACACCTAACTTGTGGTGTATATAAATCTCCATGATTTGTAACTATGTATCGTTTGTTGTATTGAAAATTCCATTTGTTTTTAAATATAAAAACTTCTCATTTTATACCACTGTCCTTCATTTGTTTTTAAATATACAAACTTCTCATTTTATACCATTGCATTGTGTACTTTGTAACAGTTAAAATTTTTATTTACAAATGTAATGATAATAATTAGTGTTTTTAACATTGGAGCAGAGTTATTAGTGTATCCAATCAAAAGAATAAATTAAAAATGTTAGAATAACAACATTAATTTCATGTATTTTAATTGATCACCGTCTTAAGATGAAGTAAATTATATAAAGTCTTTGAAACTAATGTTGTTTGTATTGCTATGTGTAAGGCATGGAATTCCACCAGATTTATCTGACTTTGTCTGGCCTAAAAGAGACATGGGTATTGCTTTTCCAGTGGCGTCAACAATTGTGAAGTGTTTTGCTCTAGTCAGATAGTATTGATATTTTCTTCAGAGTGACATAACTGTCAGTACAGTGATTATTGCATGGCCCTATGCTTGGTGTCCAGTAACTTGAAATTAATGTTTCTGTCCTTCAAATGTCATTTTTTTTAAGTTTCCTGTAAAAAATTATAGCCTATTGAAGGTCAAAATAACTGTTTCTGATTACCTGGCCAACCTTGTTAATTTCATACCCCCATCAGCCATCTATTTAGGTGAAATTTGTTAAGGAACCAGACAAATTGTAGCTGTCCTGCATTCCCAATGTATATGGTCATTGTTTTTATGTCCACAAGGCCCAAGAGGAGTCCATTAAGTGATACCCTTGACTGCCTGTCGGATTCATTTTTGCACCCACTCTTTACAACTCTTAAACAAACAAATAACCAGTACCAGTACTTGTAGACATTCTAACTTCCTGAGTTGTGTCCCTTTATAACTTGGGAAATTGCTCATTATTTAGCTCACCTAGCAAATTGAGCTTTTCTTGTAACTAAGCATTTGTAAATTAACATTTAAAAAAATCTTCTTTAAAAATCTATTGTAGCAAACTTTGCCTCAATCATTATAGTGAAATCTATATAAAAAAAGTATTGGATATCCAAAATGGCTTAAAATAGAACAAGGGAGTAAAATGTTTTGTCTATTTTGAAATTTGTATAGGAAATCTAGAATTTAGAAAACCATTGTTCATAGTGTGTTTCTTATCTGCTTACCCTTTCCAGAGCACCTGTGATCAACCCAGTTTTTGGTGAGGTTTGTGTTGCTTAGTCTAAACTTTTCCAGTTTGTGTTTTGTGTACTATTGTTCGTCTTCATATCTTTTTTTTAGCTATGGTGTCAGTTATTTTTCTAATATTCCTCTTTTAAAGGCATTAAGTTTAACCCTTGTCCGTACATCCCAAAATTGGTTTTGGTTCTCAAACTTAAGTTTCCCTCAACCAAATGTTATGAAACTTGCACTCAATGATTGCTACCACAAAACACATACCTTGTTTGAAATTTGGCCGAGTCACTTTAACTGTTCTACAGTTATGCACCTTTATAAATAGATTATTTTTTTTTATGTTCCAACCGCTAGACAAGTTTTATCCTTTTCCTTGTGTCCTAAATTTGGTTTCCATCATCCAACTTACGTTAGCCTCAACCAAATATTGTAAGACCTGTACACAATGCTTTTTACTACAAAACACCAATCAAGTTTGAATTTTGGTGGCTTTGCTTTAACTGTTCTAGAGTCCTGTCCCTTTACAAATGGGAAAAAAAAATCTTAATTTGTTTCCTTTCTCCAACTTAGTCTGTCACAATCAAATGTAATGAAACTTTTACACACGAAAAAAAAAGTTCTGGTAAACCGTATGATTGCCAATGAGAACTTTTCACAAATTACATAATGACAGAAATTAACAACTAGGGTCACTACGGTCTTCAACAATAAGCAAAGCTTCATGGTGAGCTATAAAATCACAGGAATGATCAATGTTATTATAAAACTAAAGGCCTAGTTTAATTCCGAAAAAAATAATGAATAAAAATGCAACAAGAAAACCACTGAATTGCAGGATCCTCACTTTAGATGGACACGTTCATATGAATGTGGCGGTGTTAACATTTAAGAAGGATCCTTAACTTTGGAAACAAGTAGAAAAAAGGCTCAACTCATCAGATGGATACAAATAGAAATACATCAATAAACAAAAACACTGGACGAGGCTGGGTACTTGTACATCCAAACAACAAAATATCTGAGAGTACTCACAGTTGCTTACAGCTAGGTCAAAGCCAATAACAACTACCAGAAAAAATGTGATAACAAAAACCATGCTTCTGAGACTAAATTATCAGTACACATCCAACATCTAATGGAATATGTGTAAAGATTTATAAACATGTGAGAAAAATATGACCATATGCAATGCCAATTTACAATTATCGACAAGTTGTAGATCCATGAAAGTGCATTTGAATATAACAATAATATTTAGTTTACTTTTAATTAACTAATAACAAATTCAATATTAATACCAATAAAAAACAATATTCAAAGATCAAATTACTGTGCTGAATTTGTAAACTTTTAGAATAAGTTGATTCAATGGATGTTTCAAAATTTCTACTACACTCACACCTAGTAGAACAAGCAACCATTCTTAAACAGTTTCAATCGGCTTTCTCCACTAAGGATACATACAACCCGCATGCGTTTTCATCTGGATGTCAGGCAAATAGCCGTCCACTTACCATGAAAGAAAATGGTATATATTCAAATTACTTACAAAAATCAATCCAAATAAAGCAACATGAACGACAATATAAGAGGAAGATTACGGAAATAGCCCCATACTTGCTCTCATCTTCCAATCATCAATTGAAACTGGTTGTACCATCTGACTGGAGGATTGCCAATGTTATAGTCCTGTCAATCTAGCATAAATTTGACCCTAACCTTGGAAGTAATTGCAACAGAAGATTTTTAAGTTTTAATCTTTACCATTATACGTTTACCCCAGATATACACAGAAAAAAATCTCATTAAATCTAACTTGAGGAAAACTAAAAAATCACGATTTTAAAATTCCTATGGAGATTTGCATTGCTATGAGAGATAACTAGGCAAAAAAGGCAAATCTATCAATAAAACTTGATACAACATTAAAACTTTACCACTTCTATTCAACAGAATGTATTGATTCTTGATATTTAAGCCGTCTTTAGAGTAAAGCAAACAACTCTAAAGGTGTTTTCATATCTTTTATCGAGCTACAACCTAGATTTCATAATTCATTAGTTTACCATTTGTAAGATTTTTCAGCATGTCAAGGTAAAGAATCTCAAATTGAATAAAACTAATTAAGCATATATTCTTTTTGTTGTGGTTTAGTTTCTCAAACAAGGTAGATAAAGATATAAACAATACCAAATATTCACCTTATTTTTTTCAAAATAGTCTCAAAGCCATAAATTTGCAATTTCTATAATGAAAAATGTGCAAAAAAAATCAAAATACCCCTAACACTTCGGCTTTGTACATTTCATAAGCAGAAGATAATAAAACATTGTCAAATACAAACTGATAACCCTATCAAAGTATCATACTTTACATGAATTTTAAGATATCAACCGAAAAGCGACAAAAAAAGACTCATTTTGGCAGAGTTATCTCCCTTTCCAATGTTAATTTCCATAGGAAATTAAAAATACTGATTTTTGAATTTTCCTCAAATTAGATTTAATGGAACTTTGTTCTGTGTATATTTGGGGCTTAATGCCACAGATTAGAACTAAAACATTTTCTGTTGCAATTAAAATGAAATTCAAAACAGTGTTGCTGTGGCCATTGATTGACACATTAAATTCGTCCATTGACTGGGACAATTTAGGTGAACGTTTGTATGTAACGACCACTGCTCACTATGTACTTTTTAAAGACACTTAAACTATGGGGTCACCAAAGGTTCTCAACACCTTAATAAAGTAATTCGAAAAATTAATCAGAAATAACACGATGTTTTGATTTATATCAATTATATGAATCAAAACATAAAGGTTATTCCTGATTAGTTTTTCGAATTATTTTATAATTAAAGACGTTAAGAAACCTTTGGTGACCCCACAGTTTAAGGGCATACGATACAGTTTTGATCCCGTATTTACAAGTTGATGAAAATTTGCATTTAGGCTATTTTTTAACTGATTAAATCAAATATGTCATAAAAAATATACCTTCATGTGCTACTTTTTGAGTTAAATGAGGTCGGAATTTTGTATATTTGCTCAAAATTCGGATTTATGGCCGTATTTTCCCTTTCGAAAGAAAGACATAACGTTTTTTGTTTTAAAAGATAAAAACAAATTGTTTTTTTGTTAAATAATTTGTAATTTCTGTAATTTATAAGTATTTAAAAAATTTATGCTTTTTTGTTCAGAAATAACTCATATTAATCAAATGGTCATGAATTGAGAAAAAAACGTCATTTTTTGCTATATATTTTTCAAAATTAAAAAAATTGCACTATTTACAGTTGTATAAAATTTGTTCTACATAATCTCCCTACAAAATGATACAAAATGTCGTTTTAAAAATTGGGGGTCCATGCACTCGTTTTAAATTAAATCAGTCTGAATGATAAAAATTAGTCGAAAAATGCATCTTTTTCCGATATGTCACAGTTTGACGTCGCGAAAATAGCATTTTACGTTAGCAACGTCGTTACCTCCCGTGTAACTGTATCGTATGCCCTTAAATGTCTATCGTAGGTACGTCGTGAACAGTGGTCGTTACAGACAAACGTTCACGTAAATTGTCCCAGTCAATGGATGAATTTAATGTGTTAATCAATGGCCACAGCCACAGTGTTTTGAATTTCATTCTAGTTTGAAGTTCAAACATAGTTTGACTGGACAATTAGCCCAATCTTCTAGAAAGGAGAGAGAAATGGACATTTTGGGCAATAACGATATGCTCGATTTAAATAGGGAAATTGAATTAGTTCCTTTTCTAAACTGTGTTCTACTTACCCATTTTTAACGCATTTTCAGATTTCTATCTAGTTCAGCTAATATGCTGATACCATAACTTGATAGCAGTAAAAATTATATTAAAAGAAGCCCTTCGAAAATTACAAATAACTTGATTACTACATTAACCAGATGCTCCACAGGGCGCAGCTTTATACGACCCATCGAACCTTGAACATTGGGGCAAGTATGGACACAACGTTCAAGCTTGATACAGCTCTGAATATGGATTGTGATTAAATAGTTGACACAACACAGGTTTCTGACACATAATGAATGTGGTATAAGAACTTAAACTTAAAAACTTTAAATTTCAAATTGGACATTACCTATTATGGTCCAATATCCAAAATCAAAATACATGGTTAGATTAAGCATATCAAAGAACCCCAAGAATTCAATTTTTGATGAAATCAATTAAAGTTCAATTTTGGACCCTTTAGACCTCAATGTGGACCAATCTGATAACCGGGTCCAAACATCAAAAATCTAAATACATGGTTAGATTAAGCATATACCAAGGAACCCAATATATACAATTTTTGTTGAAATCAAACAAAAGTTTAATTTTGGACCCCAATTTGGACCAACTTGAAAACTGGGCCTATAAATAAAAATCTAAAGACATGTTTAGTAACAGCATATCAAAGAACCCCAAGGATTCAATTTTTGTTGATTTCAAACAAAGTTTAATTTTGGACCAACTTGAAAACTGGTCCCATAATAACAAATCTAAGTACATGTTTAGATTCAGCATATCTAAGAATCCCAAGGATTCTATTTTTGTTGAGTCAAACAAAGTTTAATTTTGGACCAACTTGAAACTGGGCCCATGATAAAAAAATATTTAAGGACATGTTTAGATTCAGCATATCAAAGAACCCCAAGAATTAAATTTTTGTTTAAATCAAACAAAGTTTAATTTTGGACCCCGATTTGGACCAACTTGAAAACTGGGTCAATAATCAAAAATGTAAGTACATGTTTAGTTTAAGCACATCAAAGAACCCCTAGGATTCAATTTTTGTTAAAATCGAAACTTAGTTTAATTTTGGACCCTTTGGACCTTAATGTATACCAAATTGAAAACGGGACCAAAAATTAAGAATCTACATACACAGTTAGATTCGGCATATCAAAGAACCCCAATTTTCCAATATTTGGTGAACTCAAACAAAGTTTGATTTTGGACCCTTTGGGCCCCTTATTCCTATACTGTTGAGACCAAAAACTCCCCAAATCAATCCCAACCTTCCTTTTATGGTCATAAACCTTGTGTTTAAATTTCATAGATTTCTATTTACTTTTTTACTAAAGTTATGGTGCGAAAACCAAGAAAAATGCTTACTTGGGCCCCTTTTTGGCCCCTTATTCCTAAACTGTTGGGACCTCAACTCCCAAAATCAATCCCATCCTTCCTTTTGTGGTCATAAACCTTGTGTTAAAATTACACTGATTTCCATTTACTTGTACTAAAGTTAATGCTGTTATATAGTTATAAGAGAACTAGTTAAATGAATTTGAGTTATCATACGAAATGTTGATGAACCGAGTCCGACAGACCATCTATAATACAATTTGTCAGCCGTCATCGGGTAAAAACGACAAATCAAAGAATTCAACTCTATATAGAACTAATATAGGACAATGGTGTAGATTAAAAATTACACCACTCCAGACCCTTTTGTTTTCCACATAATTAATATCGCCAATAATTAACAAGTTCCGGGTCGAATCCGATACCGATACCAATAGTATGTTCACCTGTTAGCTATTACCTTATCTGTACGTTCCGCATTTGACAGGCGCACCACCAAACGGTGTATTTAGGATTTTGTTATATACACGGGTCATAATTAAAGGGCTGACAAGTTAAATTCAATCATTATCAAATTGTTCCCTTTTGTAGTTTTATTCAGCAATCAGCAAGACTTTCTAAAATAACTAATATAGGACAATGCTGCTGATTAAAAAATACTCCATTCCTGGATAGCCAAGACCTTTTGTTTTCCAAATAATTAACATTACCAATAATTGATAAGTTCCAGGTCGACGGGTTCAAACAGAAAGATTGAAAGCAGAGAAAACTGTGTATCTTATAATCGACATGACTTTATCTGAGGACAATACCAATTACTAAAATAAGGCTTAGGCATAGTTATATACTTTAATTCAGTCACAGACCCACGATATCACGGGTGTGTACTTGTATAGTATATACATGTACCATACTACATCCTGTCTTCGACAATAGTATATAAAACCAATATAGATCTTCCCCTTAGCATGGTGAATATGTATATTATTCATATTTACAGTATTTTTGTCGATGTTGGTTACAACTAAGGTAACATATTCTGACATTAAGATTCTAAGAAGGATTTTCAGTTATACACTTTGAACAAAAAGCTGAAATATCTGAAATGCTCTTAATGGGTTGGAGATATTGAGGAAACTTTCTTGTTTCTGGATGACAATTGTAGAAACTCCACCAAACTTTAAAAATTTCACATATTCAAAAGATTTTTTAATATTTCAGTAATTTGATTTTCACCATTTCCAAGAAAAAGGTTTTTTTCATCGAAAAAAATGTCTTCGTTTACAACGATGATTAAATTACATAAAACTATAACAAATGCTGAGAACTTTCATTAAATGTTTACTTTTCTAAATGAGTTTAGTAATGAAAAGAAAAGAAAACCTATAGGGTTGTTTATTAAATAAAATTACATCCAATGTTTGGTACTGTGTCATTTTCCAGGAGATCTTCTGTTAGGCAGAACAAATAAAAGTTGACATTACTCTGGAGTTCAAAAGGGAATTTCAACATGTTTCTAATATTCATGTAAGATATACAGCATCACAAGACGAGCAGTATTTGTTATTAGGATAGCATTTTGAGAAGAATACTGGAAGGTTATTTCTGATTTCAGTAATCAATGTCAAACATTTATAGTGCAGGGGCGGATGCAGGAATTTTCGAAAGGGGGGGGGGGTGCAAAACATATGTCCCGATACAAATGCATTGATCGGCAAAAATAAAGGGGGGTGCGCACCCCCGGAACCCCCCCCCCCCCCCCCTGGATCCGCCACTGTAGTGATTGATTATAAATTTGCAGTACAAGTACAAGTTGACATATTCTTGTGTTCTGCTGTTACATAACTGTTCCAATCTAGGAGGAGGATCAAACACGCACAACATGTTTAACAATGCAACATTCTTTGTGTCTGTCCATAATCAGGAGCCTGTAATTCAGGGGAAAAGAAACTATGAACTCCTGTTCAAATACATTAATGAGTAATATTTAAGAAATGAATGCTTCTTTTTGGAATTTTAATGAATTTTGAAGTAAAAGTGTTGATTGTGCACACATTTTTAGAATGAAGCACTTCCGCACCTCATACAAAATGAGCTTCGGTCAAAACTTTTACAACACTATCAAATCACTAAAAGAAGAATTCATTTCTAATGATTTCATTTTTATGCTAAGACCATGAATTTTTTTTTATCAAGTTTTTCTTTCATTTACCTGTGCACTTTTTTGTGGAAGCATGTGTCATCACGAATGTAACATTTCATTTATATATGAAGGTTAATTTTTGAATGACCTGCGATTGTTGTTAGCCAATCAAACTAACAGATTCTCATGAAACATACATGTAATGTAATTATTATAACATGAAAGGTACCAAATTTATTGGACTAAATGCACATTTCGACAACAAATGTTTCTTTGGTGATGCTACAGGCCATAACATTTGAAAATGCAAAACTACAAATTTTAAGAGCTAATATAACCAAAACTAGAGGCTCTCAAGAGCCTGTATCGCCCACCTGACTTTTCTTGGGTTTTTGAAATTATATGTAAAAAAAAAAATGGCTACAAAGTAACAACACTTGGCCAGCACCTCAAAAGGAAAGGAACAAACATGTTTGGTTTCGTTCAATTAAGTGGTTCTCTAAAAGAAGAAATTTGTATGCATTCCCCATAGGGTCCTATGTTAAACTATGTTGGCGGCCATCTTGGATGATGGATCGGCTACAAAGTAACAACACTTGGTCAGTACCTCATAAGGAACATTCATGCTATGTTAATTTTCATTCCATTAAGTGGTTTTCTAAAAGAAATCATTTGTATGTGTCGTGGGCCTCAATTCTTTTTGTTGTCTGGGGGGACTATGGGATTGAAGTCACGCTTTTCGTTATCCAAATTTTATTTTACTGCCATTTAACAAACACATGTATGGCAGACGACACTAATTGTTCGCCGCCGACAAACATAAAAAAGGTATACAGTCCCGTAAAATACAAAAAACAGACTAATTTATTTCCTACATTTCCGGTAACCAGAAATACCAAATAGAGGTATATAACATATGCATTTCCCATAACTGAGTCCCCAACTGGCGATCATCTTGGATGGTGGATCGGCTACAAAGTAACAACACATGGTCAGCACCTCATAAGGAACATTCATGTTATGTTTGGTTTCATTTCATTAAGTGGTTCTCTGAAAGAAGTCATTTGTATGCATTTCCCATAGGGTCCCATGTTAAACTAAGTCCCCCGCTGGCGGCAATCTTGGATGATGGATCGGCTACAAAGTAACAATACTTGGTCAGCACCTCATAAGGAACATTCATGCCATGTTTAGTTTCACTGCATTCAGTTGTTCTCTAGAAGAAGTTCAAAATGTAAAAAGTTAACAACGACGACGACGGACGACGGACGCCAAGTGATGAGAAAAGGACCAAAAAATAAAGCCAAACCACGACAAGGAATCATGTGTATCAGGCGCGGATCTAGAGGGGGGTTCCGGGGGTTGGAACCCCCTCTTTGCATTTGAATGGGGACATTTAATTGGAACCCCCCTTTGTCCTGGGTTAGGACCCCCCCCCCCCTTTTTAAAATGGCTGGATCCGCCCCTGTGTATGATAGAGATACCTTTGTTACGAATTTACGGTTTAAGAAGGTTATAATATTTCTACAGTTGTATATTTTTCGAAACCACTTTGCATTTCAAGGTTGCTATCAGACGCTTTACCTGTACAGTTGTTGCTAGGGTGCTCTCTTCGAGGTCCGCGTTCGAAGTATAAATAGTGGTTAGCTATTCAGTATGAAGGTCGTTAAAAACTTCCATATATATATATATATGTGTAAGATGTCATTTGTACGGAAGACAGCAGACAGTGAACATCGGAAAGGTTGGAAAGGAAGTAGTTTATAGCAGGCAGTCGGTTAAGTTTAAGTGAAGTGTAGTGCTTGGAACCTGCGACAGAATATAGAAAGGCTGAGACTGTTGGTTAGGTACAGATTGTCCAAACAGGGCTGGTGCTAAGGTTTTGCGTCTTGCATCTCTCTCTATTGCAGTGAGTGTTTGCTGACATACCATGCCTTAGTGCTGCCCAGTTGTTCAGACAGTTATAGACATGTTTATCAAATAAAGTGTTATACCTTTTAGGTTTCAGACCAGTTCCAAACATTTAGGTTTCAGCTCAGTTCCAAATATTTCGGTTTCAGACCAGTTCCAAACATTGAGGTGGCGTCAAAGTAAAAAATTATAATAGCCTTTCAAGACGTCATAATTATTTGGACTAGTATCAGACCAGTTCCAAACATTTCGGTTTCAGACCAGTTCCAAACATTAAGGTTTCAGACCAGTTCCAAACATTTGGGTTTCAGACAATAGTTCCAAACCGTCTAACCCGTTCCAAACATTTAGGTTTCAGACCAGTTCCAAACATTTAGGTTTCAGACAATAGCTCCAAACCGTCTGACCAGTTTCATACATTTAGGTTTCAGACCCGTTCCATACATTTAGGTTTCAAACCAGTTCCATACATTTAGGTTTCAGACTATGGTTTCAAACAGTTGGTTTAAACAGTATCGGACTGAAAGGGTTTTAAACAGTTTTAATTCAATAGGTTCGGGTTGGATTGATTAGTGTTGAAATTCGTTTTATGTAGTATTTGTTTCATATTTGTTAGTGGTAGTGTAAACTTTTTATTGACTTTAGAACTTTTGAATTGCTTTTCAAATCCCAGGAAACTGGTACGAACCCGAGATAAAAATATATAAACGTCCCCGCCCGGTTACAAGTTACAAATGGTGGCAGCGGTGGGATCATATTTGTTAGTGGTAGTGTAAACTTTTTATTGACTTTAGAACTTTTGAATTGCTTTTCAAACCCCAGGAAACTGCACCCGAGATAAAAATATATAAATGTCCCCGCCCTGTTACACGTTACAAATGGTGGTAGCGGTGGGATTTGTCAAGTATTTCTGTTTAGTATTTTGTGATTGTCTATGACTGTCCGTCCGTCGGATGGGGACGTTAAATCCGAGGTCCCGTGTTCAGGGAGAACCACGCTCTGTGCACGTTAAAGAACCCTTTGCAACAACTCTTTTGAGGGGTCCGTAAGTGGCCTGTTGTGAGGCAAAATTGTTTTAAACCGGTTTTTGGCAACATAACTTTCAAGTGGTATTCAAAATAGAATATTTGAAACGGTTTTATCGGGTCCTACTAAAATGCGCCCGGGAGCGCCCGGGTGAAGAAAAAGCGCCCGGGAAAAAGAAAAAGCGCCAGGAGAAGAAAAATAGCGCCCGGGGAAAATATATAGATATTTTATTGGCATGAGACAACTTTGTGTTGATGAAATAAGTTATGCACATTATTTTTTTTTAATTTTAGACAAGTAATTTTCAAATTCAGATAATAGACATTTGTAATTAAACAAGTATGAATGTTTCAATTTTGACAATAATATAATTTATGAATACTATTTCGAAAGACTGATTATAATCAGTCGGAAACCAGGTTGAAATAGAACAAAAGAATCGAAGCTCTCTATTAGAGAAGGCGATAAATGTTTACTGTATTGTTTACTATAGTGACAAATTTTTAAAAAGTTAATAGAAACAAACAAAACTGCAATTTTCTTCTCAATTACGAGGTGTTTTATTTCAAAAACACCATTTGCATAAGTTTTCAATTTATCTAGTACATAGTTAAGCAGAACAATTAGATATCAAGTCGACGACATGGGTATCTTTCAAGTTGGATGACAAAAATGCATAACCTCCGATTTTTTTGAAAAAATTACCACGGACGGAAAAGATATCAATCTATTAGTTCAGTAATTTTCGTGTCTGCCCTTCCATTATGTGACTGAAGAAAAAATTCCAAAAAATAGATAACAATTGTATCGAAAAGAGAAAATCGAGTGCACCTTTTTATGTTATGGCGTGTTTGAGTTGAGTATTTTGTCTTGATATCGTTCAAAGTAAGAATATTTCATACATCGTCTCGCTTCAGATTCTATCATTTTTATAAATTAAAGCTACAGGTTGACTTTATAACACAAAAAAATAACAGTACTAAAAGATGAAATATATGGGTCAAGTGAAATACCTATCTAATGAGTCACACAAACAGGGAAGGTGTGTTCGAATAGCTATTTTTTTTACTGAAAGTACTTGACGACAGTCTTACAAGTTGGATGATAAAAATGCATATC
The DNA here is from genome assembly GCA_019925275.1 of Mytilus edulis. Classification (NCBI taxonomy): domain Eukaryota; kingdom Metazoa; phylum Mollusca; class Bivalvia; order Mytilida; family Mytilidae; genus Mytilus; species Mytilus edulis. Next base: position 59,842,639 of record CM034352.1, on the reverse strand, counting down.
TTCGAAAAATTCTAATTTTTTGTGTGTGATAACTAGGGTTTATAGTCTTCAACCACTAAAAAAAATCTAGTCTGCCCTTCCACGAAATATTTAATTAGATTTTTTTTAAATGTTTATGATTTTTCGAAAATTCCACCTAACAACCGATCAGACAATAGTTTTAAGTTGAATCAATCGAATGCAGACAAGATCATTAACTGATGCTCATTAGCTAGTTGATACAATAACATTTGTCTTTTAAAATATAACTGACATATAAGGATCGTATTGGTGCAATGTGGATAAATTTATCGGTTTCCAAGAGCAAAATTGGTAGCGCGTCATCGCTACAATGGCTTCCATTTTTACGATTGTGAAAATGAACTGGCGTAATGCACAGGTGCTTGAGGACAGGATCCTGTATGAGCCCCATATAATCTGAGATTTATGATAATAATATATATGGTACAAATAAGTGATATATATCGAAAAATCTGAGATTTATGATAATAAGGGGGAGGGACTATATGGGGCTCATACAGGATCCTGTCCTCAAGCACCTGTGGCGTAATGGGGAGATAATTTTGACGAAGTAGGATCCTGACTGTAATGGATCACAGTTTATTCGGAAGATTTATAAAACGTAAGACATCAAAGGCATGTTTTTCAAAAACAATATCAAAATGAAAAATGTAAAAAAAAAACGACTTACATCTCACAGATAAATATTAATTTAATCAAAATTATGAGAGTTACACATGATACATCAGCAAATAAAGCAGTACTATACCTGTACCGTAGTTTAAACAAGGGGGTAAAAAGCAGGAGATTGGTTTAAATTTAAAAATAAGCATTGAAGCCCTGATAAGCATAGCCATTGAAACAGTTTTAGTTTTATAAAAAAAGATATAATAAATGTATATCAGCATCTGCATAAAATAGTGTTCACCATGTAGTTGCGAAAATATTAGACTTTAGTCATCATATCCACATTTATATTAAGGACAAAACAAGCAATGATTATTTATTCTTTTTAAGGAAAAAAATTATTGTTATAAAATTTTATTATTTTATTCTCCCGGGCGCTAATTTTCCTTCCCCGGGCGCTTTTTCCTTTCCCTGGGCGCTTTTTCTTTTCCAGGGCGCTTCCGGGCGCTTTTTAGTAGGACTGACCGGTTTTATCTGGTCAAAATTTAATTTAAGTTTTCAGTTGCTTGCACAAATGTGAATAAAAGTATGATACTAGTATTTGGAAAATAGGAACTTAGCTAACAAAACAGAAAGAACATGCTAGTCGAAAGAGGTTGACAGGAACCCCAGAACTGTTAGTAGGCTAAGGTATCCCTAGGTCTGACGGTTGTGACGTCGACAGATTGTTGTAGGAAAGCCATTAGTTGGTTACACGTTACACCTTTATTTATTTTCAAAAGATTTTCTAAGCTGTGTAAAGGCAAATTTCAATAGAACAATATCTGTATTTCTGTGTCTTACAGAAGCACTCTGACTGAGTTACTTAGCTGGTGTATCCTCTAGGGATTTTGTGATTAGGTATCCCACAATAGCAGATTGGAAAATATCTCTTATCGAACCCTAAGACATTTCTAAATTAAACATTGGGTCATGAATCTTCTCTTACCGTAAAATCTTACATAATGTGAAAGAATGAAATGATGTCCCTTATCTATCCTAATACATCACCAAATACATAAACCATGGGTCATGAAAATTCTTAAACCCTAAAATTTGACAAAATTGGAAAGATTGAAATGTAAAGTATTGTCTTTCCATAAGACCTGCCTTATAAAAAGCCTCAAATGTCATGGCAGTGCAGTGCAGCATTTAATTTTAACGTTTATTTGTAAATTTTGTTTTCCAAAAGAGAGGCGAAAAATACCAGAGGGACATTCAAACTCATAAATCTGGGGTTCATTGAAATGCTGAATCTAAACCTGTATGTATTTTCAATATAAAAGTCATAAGAAACCTCAAATAAAAAAAAAATATGCATATGTTTTTTTTATAACTAAATGGATAGTTTTCATTATACAACTTATGTACATGTACTTTTTTCTGAGGAAAATTCTTTAATTTATCCACATTTAGAAGAAGTTTATTTGTTTTTTATTGCTGGCTTCCAGGAAGCAATTCGCCGACATATTTTCCGTATGCATAGTGACCTGAGCGTAACCCTCCTCGTAAAAATCCGGCGATCGCAATACGCATGGATCTGTCATTAAATAAACAATTATCTGATTGTACATGTTAAACACGTGCTCAATACCCATGCTTTTTTGTTATTTATTTACTATAAGGTGACAATCGGTAAACTTCGGCTTTAAAACACGGCATTTAATGAGCAGCCAAATTTGATAAATCATAAAAGACAGAGAGAGAGAAAAAATGACGATTATACGATATATTTGCGTAAAAAATGACAAAATCGTGCACAGAGTTCTAAGTTTATGATATATACATGCATTGGTTCAAGAATTGGATAAGCATTATTTTTCACCACTCACTGGTTTCATATGACTTTAAATTAGATCTATAATGCCACATTGAGGTCCAAAGGGTCCTAAATTAAACTTTTGTTTATTGGGTTCTTTGATATGCTAATTCTGTGAACAATGTTTGAGTGTTAAATCATATCTAATTTTAGAGAACTTAGAAATAAAGAAAATGAGAATATTTTTATTACTTTTTATTAAAAAAAACCAGATAGTTGTTTATTAACATAAGACGCATCAGAAATATTACAGAAATTTTAGTTAAATACAATTATTTCAAACTAAACAAGGATATTAGAGATTTATTAAATTCCATATTATTTTAAATGTTATGTAGTTAAAATGAACGTTATGAAGATTTCAATTAAACAAATAATTAAACTTTAAAAATCATCAGAAACATTTAAGTAAATTTGAAAACATCTTAGCTGGAAACTCTACACAGTTTCAAGAAAATCACAAGAATTCGGGTGAGTTGCAAACATAATAAGCACCTACATTATTTATTCTATGAATGAATTTCAATAAAATAAAAACTAGAGGCTCTAAAGAGCCTGTGTCGCTCACCTTGGTATATGTGAATATTAAACAAAAGAAGCAGATAGATTCATGACAAAATTGTGTTTTGGTGATGGTGATGTGTTTGTACATCTTACTTTACTGAACATTCTTGCTGCTTACAATTATCTCTATCTATAATGAACTTGGCCCAGTAGTTTCAGTGGAAAATGTTAGTAAAAATTTACAAATTTTATGAAAATTGTTAAAAATTGACTATAAAGGACAATAACTCCTTAAGGGGTCAATTGATCATTTCCGTCATGTTGACTTATTTGTAACTCTTACTTTTCTGAACATTATTGCTGTTTACAGGTTATCTCTATCTATAATAGTATTCAAGATAATAACCAAAAACAGCAACATTTCCTTAAACTTACCAATTTAGGGGCAGCAACCCAACAACGGGTTGTCCGATTCATCTGACAATTTTACTCCAGTCAGATTTGCTCTAAATGCTTTGGTTTTTGAGTGATAAGCCAAAAACTGCATTTTACCCCTATGTTCTATTTTTAGCCATGGCGGCCATCTTGGTTGGATGGCCGGGTCACCGGACACATTTTTTCAACTAAATACCCCAAAAATGATTGTGGCCAAGTTTGGATTAATTTAACCCAGTAGTTTCAGAGGAGAAGATTTTTTGTAAAAGATTACTATGATTTACGAAAAATGGATAAAAATTGACTATAAAGGGAAATAACTCCTAAAGGGGTCAACTGACCATTTTGGTCATGTTGACTTATTTGTAAATCTTACTTTGCTGAACATTATTGCTGTTTACAGTTTATCTCTATCTATAATAATATTCAAGATAATAAACCAAAACAGTAAAATTTCCTTAAAATTACCAATTCAGGGGCAGCAACCCAACAACGGGTTGTGCGATTCATCTGAAAATTTCAGGGCAAATAGATGTTGACCTGATGAACAATTTGTCCATGTTAGATTTGCTCTAAATGCTTTGGTTTTTGAGTTATAAGCCAAAAACTGCATGTTACCCCTTTGTTCTATTTTTAGCCATGGCGGCCATCTTGGTTGGTGGACCGGGTCACCGGACACATTTTTTCAACTAGATACCCCAATGATGATTGTGGCCAAGTTTGGATTAATTTGGCCCAGTAGTTTCAGAGGAGAAGATTTTTGTAAAAGATTACTATGGTTTACGAAAAATGGATAAAAATTGACTATAAAGGGCAAAAACTCCTAAAGGGGTCAACTGACCATTTTGGTCATGTAGACTTATTTGTAAATCTTACTTTGCTGAACATTATTGTTGTTTACAGTTTATCTCTATCTATAATAATATTCAAGATAATAAACCAAAACAGTAAAATTTCCTTAAAATTACCAATTCAGGGGCAGCAACCCAACAACAGGTTGTGCGATTCATCTGAAAATTTCAGGGCAGATAGATATTGACCTGATGAACAATTTTACTCCGTCAGATTTGCTCTAAATGCTTTGGTTTTTGAGTTATAAGCCAAAAACCGCATTTTACCCCTATGTTCTATTTTTAGCCATGGCGGCCATCTTGGTTGGTTGACCACGTCACTGGACACATTTTTTAAACTAGATACCCCAATGATGATTGTGGCCAAGTTTGGTAAAATTTGGCTTGGTAGTTTCAGAGGAGAAGATTTTTGTAAAAGTTAACGACGACGGACGCCGGACGCGAAGTGATGGGAAAAGCTCACTTGGCCCTTTGGGCCAGGTGAGCTAAAAAAAGGGTGTAGTATTATTACCAAGAATATTATCATGAAAAAAACTGAACAAAATAAAACATAGTTATCTAACATGTGATACAAAGCTTCAGGAAACTCCATTGAGTAATACGGGAGGATGTTTCAGCACAGACAACTATAGAAATATTGAAAAAAAAACAATGGTATAATCTACAAAAAAAGAGGAACGAGAAACACGTATATGAACAGCCACACCAACAAATGACAACTACTGAACATCTGGTTCCTGACTTAAGACAGGTGCAAACAAATGCAGCGGGTTTAAACGTTTAAATAGGTACAAACCTTAACCCTTACCAGAATCAATAGTGTAACGTCACAACATAGAAAGACACACTATAAGATAGCAAATGTTGTAAATATGTTTTTGTTGCTATATAGATATAGGAAGACGTGGTATGATTGCAAATGAGACAACTCTCCATCCAATTAAAGTCATATGAAACCATAGTCTCGATTATCCAGACGCTCTATATACATATATGTAGAGTCGTTATTGTTGACTGTAAGAACGGTAACTCTGGTGCATCGAGACTAATGAAACCAGTGAGTGGTGAAAAATAACGTTTATCCAATTTATGCATGTACATATCATAAACTTAGTCCTCTGTGCACGATTTTATCATTTTCTACGCAAATATATCGCATAATCGTCATTTTTTTTCTCTCTGTCTGTTATGATTTAACAAATATGGCTGCTCATTAAATGCCGTGTTTTGAAGCCGAAGTTTACCGATTGTCACCTTATAGTAAACAAATAACAAAAAGCATGGGTATTGAGCACATGTTTAACATGTACAATCAGATTATTGTTTATTTTAATGACAGATTCATGCGTATTGCGATCATCGGATTTTTACGAGAAGGGTTACGCTCAGGTCACTATGCATACTGAAAATATGTCGGCGAATTGCTTCCTGGAAGCAAGCAATTAAAAATAAGTAAACTTCTTCTAAATGTGGACAAATTAAAGAACTTTCCTCAGAAAAAAAATATATGTACATAAGTTGTAAAATGAAAACTATCCATTTAGTTATAATTTAATTTTGGATGTAATGCGTCTTCTGATTGGCTGACGTTATTTTGTTATGAGCCCATAGACATAATTTAGTCATGTGACCGCGACGTCATCAACGTTTTTTCATGGAATTTTTTTTTTTCTACGGTTTAAAATGGAATTTAGAATTAAATTATAAGAAATGACTGTAATATTTTTTCTATGTCTATTCGAAATAACATAAAAAAAATGTGGTGCACACTGTTAAATAACCCGCTACGCGCGTTATTTAGTGTGAGCGGGTTATTTAGTGTGCACCAAATTTTTTATGTTATTTCTTTATAGACAGAAAAAATATTACAGTCATTCCTTAAATAAAAAAAAAACATATGCATATATATTTTTTTTTATTTGAGGTTTCTTATAACTTTAACAATTTATAAAAGTAAACCATTATAGGTCAATGTACGGCCTTCAACACGGAGCCTATAGCATATATGCTTTTTGCTATAAAGTATTCATTCATTCATTCAATTGAAATGGCATGAATTTAATTTAGCTACCTGTAAAATACCTTTGTGTTTAAGGTTCATCATAACAAACGGACAAATATGGCTATATTGATGTGTTCTCATTTCGCATTAGCTGTGAATTCCATGTAAAAAAGGTAAAAAATATACTAAGGCCAGATAATTTGTTTATTTAATATTTTTTATCTAAACTCACATTTCGCCTTAGTTCAATTGGTTTATTCCCGATAGTCAACAAATTAGACCTTTGTGTTTTTATAGCAATTAAACAACATGTAATTAGGGAATTGTTTCTCTTGGATTATTATCTTTAATAAAAGTGACATTTTTATGATTTCAAAAGTTGTGAAATCAGGAAAAATCTACAATAAAAAAATGTAGTTGGAAAGTTGATTCTCTTGAAACATTGCTTGTTTCATATTTAATAAAAGTTGCAACTTTTTTTAATTCATGCAGTTAGAAAAATCAAAATAATGTAATTATCCCTTACATTTTTCAGCACAAAAAGTTTGATAGAAATAAAACCCACATATTTTCTTGAGTACAGACTTACCTGTGAAGTTGGAAAAGTTTTAAGGCCTAGCATCCACTAGATATATTAAAGTTAAATGCATTTTGTTTTTCGGAAAGATAAAATCTCTTTTGGATTTTGATGGGCATTTGTTTCCTTCATGCATAAGCCTGATAAGGTGTGAAAATTAACTAAGTTGTGGTACAACTTTGAGATGCTCCCTCAGGTAAGAAACCTGTTTGTATTATTTTGATTGTCCTTAATTGACATGGAAAAGAGGTATCTTTACAACTACAGATGAGTTAAAGAGTTTATCTGGGTCAGTGAGTGGACAGTATCAAAGTAATTCAGGTGTTTGTTTATTTCACTCTCTCATTTATATAATGTATAGCAAAAAAGATAATTAATTGGACGTAATCACCTTTCATATTGACAAACTAGATAAACAATATTAAGTATATATAGTAAGTAGACCAAGTACAAAAAGATAAAAAGATAACTGATTATTTACAATAATTGAATCCTGGGATACAGCTCAGGTTAGTAAATTTTTTTCGTTGGTGGTCCTTGGATACAGAGACCCAACGCAATCATAGGTTTGAACGTTGTATATAATAACAAGTCTAAATTGAAAACAACGTTCAAACGGCCTATGATTGCGTTGAATAAAACCCGCAATTTTTATACGTGTGCATGTAACAAATTTCGTTGTAGAGGGGTCTAAATAGAGCACAAACAACATTTTCCAAAAGACCAAAAGAGTGAAAAAAAATATTAATTTTATTTGTCTATCATTGTAGGGTTGTTTATATTTATATCAGCTGAATATAAAAGTGGTTAAAATCTGGTTAATCTTTTAAAACATGCCTAACTACTTAATAGTCAACGCAGATGATTTTGGTTATGGAATTGAAAGGAATGACGGCATCATAAACTGTTTCAAATCAGGAGCTATATCAAGTACTACAATGCTTGTGAATGGCGTTGCTGCTGAGGACGCTGCAACGAAGGCAAAATTAGCAGGCCTTCCCACAGGTAAACAGTACAACATGATTGGAGAAGACAAATCTAAACATTACACAAAAAACTAAGGATAGATCGACATTATCCCACCAAATGTGTCCATAGAGGAAGCGTAACAAAATTTTTATTTCAAATATAATAGATGATAGTTACTTCGAAGGCTTCTTAAATATGTTGGCAAACCCTAAAATGTATCGATCGGGTTTTTGTTTTGCAAGGACAATAATGAAAGTAGTAACTAAGTAGGCTGGAGAACAATTTAGCTCTCCCTTTTTAGTTTAAATTCCAAAGAATCATAAAACAAACCTATTTTATTTGTGTGAATGTGTGTTTTAAATTTTCATTGTTTTTTTTACTATTCTATTAAAGGTAGTTTCTCTATTTGACTATATTGTGCTTTAACAGTGTTTATCATCTCACGTTTAGGACTCCATCTTAATATATCGGAGGGAAAACCAGTTTGTGCAAGTGCAAAGACCCTGACTGATTCTGATGGTAACTTATACGAACTATTTACTATACGAGAACGTGTTGCTGAAGGACGAATCAACCTGAACGAGGCAAGTTTTCACAATAGATGTTTTACACTTTGTACAAATCAACGTACGTACAATTTTTCTTGATGAGGCGAAATTTTCAATTGTAACTTAAGTGATCAAATATAAACGTGGCCCACCGTCGGACGGCGCGTTACGTTTGCGCGAATTTGTCCTACATTTGCACGAAAAAGTATCCACGTTTGCGCAAAATCAAACCATTAATGCAACAGGTAAGTAAGTCTTGTAATTGTTTCAAATTCAGACCATGTTGTTTCCTTTGACTAAATGAAGGTCAAGTTCAATTTTCACGACTTTAGCTTTTCTCGTTTTTAATAAGTGGACCATTTCAGTAGCAAAAAATGATACTTATTATGTGATTGAGTTAATTCCCTTTGAACAGAAATTAATAAGTTTATGTATAGATAGTCTATCAATGATTGTATCTGTTAAATTGATTAGTCAGTCATGTGGTATCTTACTTTTATTGTGTGACTGTGTTAATGTTAAATTTTTACTTGATCCTGTTTGGGGTCCAGATTTGCAAATATCATTTTCATTAGATAATAATATATTTTTCTTAAGGGAGCTGGCTTCTCAGTTTCAAAGTTATTATTTTTTCAAAACACTAGCATATATTGATAGGGGATTAATAAAGGCAGTGGCTATTCGTCCGGCTAGCCGGACAAATAGTCAAAAATGTCTATTCATCCGGCAAGCCGGACAAATAGCATTTGTACGGGTTTTCGCTATTTGTCCGGCCAAAAATATAATGATGAAGATATAACATCGTGTTTTGAAGGTTTTAAATAAAGCACGAGTTGTTTCAAAATATATTAGCTAACATCATTTTATGAAAAAGATCTCATTCTAATAATAAAAAAAAACTATACATTTGATTCAGATTTTTTTGTTCTAATATTCTAAAGGAACTTGGGTTAGGGACAGCAGAAATGATTCTCTTTTTTGTTCTTCTGCCTATGAATTTCCTGTAAAGCAAATAGTCGAGCCAATCATTATTGGCTTCATCTTTGAATCCAAAAAATCCTGAATTTATTGTTTCTGTGAAGTTTGGTTAAAGTAAGGTCCTCATATGATTATGCACGATCCTTCATTTAAATTGTTCGGCGATTTTTATTTCATAGGAAATTAGAGAAAAGGTCAGGCACGTGTAACCTGTCTCCAAAAGTAGGATTGTGTTTTCGATATGATTTTTTTAGAAAAAAATGTGTATTAGATACAACAGAAAAAAGGGGTGATTCCCCCCACATTCTCTCTGGTTTTCTCTATGACATCTCTAAATATAAATCACGATCTCCAATTCTCAAAACGTCCATTGCATACGCGCGTGTGTTATCCGACACCTCGTGTGTTATCCGACACCTCGTGTGTTATCCGACACCTCGTGTGTTATCCGACACCTCATCCGGGACACTTTCCGCGTCACATGACACTTTTATTGATATCGAAGGTTTGCGCATCTGCAGACGGATGGCCGGACGAATAGAGATTTTTAACTATTCGTCCGGCTAGCCGGACGAATAGACACTCCTATTAATAAAAGAATCAAAAGAACAAAAAAACTATATAGGTCACCGTGCTTGTTTTCGAGATATTAGCCATTGAAATTTTGGCCGGAAAATGTTCTCTCTTGACTTTTCATAGCTTTATCATTGATAAGTTTAAGTCTTCAAAAACTATTAAAAAGTAATTAAAATTTTATAACACTTTAACAGACAGCTTATCATTATACATGTAAAAGAATTATAAAAAGAAAAATGTCGTAATTTCAAATAAGTAGTTGTCGAATTTGTTATTCGAAAAATCTTAAATTTATGTAAAAATTCTACGATTTTCTTACAGAAAATTTTATAAATCCGCACAAACGAAGTAACTTTTTCACAGATAAATGTTGATTAATAAAAATTTATTCGGGGTTTAAAAAAGATATTTTGACAGGTTAGTGATGAACTACAAAAGCAGATAGACAGATTTGAAGAATTAATGGGATATAAACCACAACATGTTGATGGCCATCAGCATGTGCATGTGCTTCCAGGTACCTCAGTCTTTTACGTCACGTCTGTCAATCAAAGATGTATTATGATAAACAATTTTGATCGTACTTGGAATTACACAAACGATTACGTATTCTACACATGTACATGTAATTAAGCGACCATGTAAATATCAGTGGAATATACCCTCTTTTTAAGACGCTATATTACTACACCAAATAAGAAGGAATAAAAGGAAAACTGAAATCATTGCGTTTATCATATAATTTGTTTTATGCTAATTTAGAGTAAAGAAAAAGATGAGAAAAACATAAATTATTCAGACCATCTAGAGGTATATGAAAAAAAACACGATAAACGCCAAAAATACTCTAGTCTGTTGAGACCAACAAACTCTTGATTTTAAGAATATTTAAACAGATTTTTAAAAGTATTTTTCCTTATTTATGATAATGTAGAACATGTAGAACTACTCGATCTTTTCACTTATACACGTATTTTTTTTATAATTGAAACGTTGGTCCATTAAGGTGGTACCTAACATTACAGGGAGATAACTCTGTAAAGTTTGTCAAACTGCTATATAACCAGTGTCATTTTTCTGATAAAACAGTTGGTTCAAAATTTTTAAAAATTTTTACATTTTTGTCAAAGGGTCAAAGTAAATACTTTGTCAAAATTTCAAGAAAATTAAAGGAGCCAAATTAATTTTAGTTAAAGTCGTGGGTACCACCTTAAGTTGCTTGTCTGACAATCTATAATCCGTCATTTATTAGGCTATTTTTCATTCTAGGTATATGTGACATATTTGCACATGTTCTTTCACAGAATGGAATCAGAAGTACAAGATGTCCTTATGAAGATCTTAATCCTGACACTAATTATGCTTGGTTCGAAGGAGATACCAAAAAAATGGCGACTTTTATGGATGAAGTTGTGCAGCAGTCTCAACAGGCAAAACCTATTTTCCGCAGAAACGGATTATGGTAATTAAAAACGACAAATTATAATCTTAAATAGGAATTTAGACAGAGAAATCATGCATCTAATCTATTAATGCATGTAGAATTCATTTTTTTTTTAATTTTCAGTTGGATAGTAATGATGTCAGCATATGCGCATTTACCATTCAAGAATGCCTTTTTACACCAATATAGACATACAAAGATGTAGTATGATTGCCAATAAGACAATTCTCAACCATATCATATGATTAACAGCAACAAACGATAACCACTCTATCGCAGACTTGGGACTAGCCTATTTGATATGTGACGGGATTAAACATGTTTAATCAGTACATATCCAACATCCAACGGATTTAGTGTAAAGACGTCATTAACAGTCAGATAAGCATGATATTGTGCAATGCCAAATGAATGTTCATACTAGTATAGCAATAATATTTAGTTGGTTTTTGATTTACATCTTCAAGTTTACCCGGATAGTATCTGAATTTGCGTGATCGATAGTATTTAATCGACGGACTCGATAGTATTTAAATTTACGGGCTCAATAAACAACATCACCGTAAAAATTAGGGCGTACTATCCCGAGTGACCAAAGGAACATCACCGTCCAAAATAAATGAAAATTAACAATAGGGAACGAAAATCGTCACTTGTGTTACAAGCAGCACAAGTCTTTCTATATTTTCTCTAAGTAAAAAGTGTTGCAATTCCACGATTCGTACCAGAGCAAAAATACGCTAACCACGTACATTGTCCATTCTCATTTTTCAGCGCTTTGACCAGGACCCATCATTCAGTTTCCAGCTTCTACAAATTATATTTATTAATTTTCTATTCCTTTAAGAATTTCTTTGATTATATTTTCCCCAATGTATGGATGTTTTGTGCATTGTCCGTCCAAAGTATGGGTTCAGACGTTTTATAAGATGAAGCTTTAATAGTTGATTCAGACATTTAAAACCAGCAGCAAATTTGGCACACATGACTCTGACATAAAGGAGCATGAAAACATGACCGTTTTGAGATGTCATTTGAAACTTTATATGATATTCTACGGAAGCCGATAAGGGCCATTCAAAAAAAATATTTTATGTCGTAATTACGACATAGCATGTCGTAATTTCGACATAACATGTCGTTATAACGACATCGCTATGTCGTAATTTCGACATAACATGTCGTAATAACGACATCGCTATGTCGTAATTTCCACATAACATGTCGTAATAACGACATCGCTATGTCGTAATTTCGACATATCATGTCGTAATAACGACATAACTATGTCGTAATAACGACATCGCTTTATATAAAAGAATATGTATTATGATTGGCAAGAGACTAAATGACACAGAAATTAACAACTTTAGGTCATCACAATGCCCCAATAGTTAGAAAAGGCCCGCATAGTCAGCTATAAAAGAGGGAGTAAAGATACCAGAGGGAGAGTCCCCGAAATGCTGTGTGGCAGACAGTATTATTATTTAATTATTAGCTCCCTTGGTAAAACTCCAAATTTTATATTTAATGTATTTTATTGATTAATAAAATACATAAAGCTTAATAAGTATAATTATATTTGTTAATTGCATAGCTTTTGCAATTTGAATTCATTGGTTAAAGATTTCTATTGATATTGTAAAGTGTGATATTTGCATCGTCGCAAAATCTTTGGTTACCTTCTTTGGATACCTTTAGTGAGAATTTTATATTCTATAGATATCATCAAAGGGTATTAACTGTATGGATTAAATAAAAATGTTATAGTCCAATAAGGTTCAAGCCAGGGCCGACCGTGCAAGGGCTGTATGGTCATTCAAGGTCGTTAAAATCTTCCATTTGTCTGTTGTAATCATTGAAAGATACCGATAAGAGCTGTTTAGCAAGACATTATGGATATAAACTTGATATGTGAAATTATTAGAGAACTGAACTTATCATACCAAGGCAAGCCATTCTTTCTACCTCCCTATACATAAGCGCAAACTATATGGCTTCTTGTAAAAAAGGGTAAATTGAAGTATTGATTGCTGTATTTCTACTGTCAAGCGTTGGCCACGATGTTTCTACAACCCCTAGGATTTAAAACAGAATCTTCACAATTTCGTCCGCAAAACAAGATAAAAATGTTAGAAAACACGAACCAATATTAAAACAAATTCAATACATGTTTTGAATTATGTTTTTACAGCTCTTGGTCATATCCTAAGTAATATCTAGTATATTTGAGGATTGAAATAAGAAAGCTATGTGAAAAAAACGGATGTCCAACGTTACATTTATGAAAAACTGTTTAAACTCTTATGTATAGTGATCCTATTTCTCATTCTCTGATCTTCTTGATTCTTGGCAGGAACAACGACATGTGTCAATTTTTGTGGCGTAAAAGCCGTTATTTTACCAAATTGTATTTGACTCGGTGGCTGCATATTATGCTGGAATAGGAAAACTGTCCGACGTTTTTCGTTAACTCAACGACTGAAAGTAGATATAGCAGAAAATGAATAAAAAGAGTAAGACAATCATAATAATATCTAACAAAAGTACAAATATTTGCCTCATGTGAGTTCTAATATTGCTGATTCAATAAAATCTTCTCTACACAGTCGTTTTTCAAACGGTAGTCATTTTGTCCAAGTTGATATTTCATTTTTCAATGCAGTTAACGCGTATTTTTTATAATTGATCAAAACATACACGAAGAGTAAAAAATGCCAAGATTCTTTTCTTATTAACTACACATTTGGGTCTTAAAGGAATAGAATGCTTCCATACATTACATTACGGTAGCCAATTTGTCCAAACGTCTGAAAACGTCTATAATCCTAAAGACGCTAAATTCCGACGTTACATGTGCTAAAGTTTCAATTAAATGTTCATGATAATTAAAACAAATCGTGTTATGAAATTTAGAAAAAGAGGTTGATGATTGCTGCCGGAAAAAAAAGAATAGTGCATGTTGATATAGACTCCGCCCGGAAACATAGGTCGACACAGGTTATATTTTGAAATTTTTATTAATCGTATATAGCTTTTAACGAGTTATTTAAAAGAATTTGGAAATGGAGAAAAATCCCATTACATGAACTTCGTCCAACGTTTGCAAAGACAAATTGGAGACACCAAGACAGTCCTCTAAATGTAAAATGCGAATTGAAATTTATGTTACGGAAGTACTCCGAAATAGATCATTTAAAGTCGTCACTTCAGTAACTTAGAGAAGCAATCACCAATATTAAGACTTAATAACAGTTAACGGAATGTTTTACTTCCCAATTTGTCCTGCTATTCATGTTATAAGTGTTGTAATGAAAGTAATTCCTGTACTAGCGAAGCCGGAACTTTTCGTCAATATAAACTCGTGCATGAAATGGAGGTAATTGAAAGACGAATCCCAAACAGCGACGAAACCCGTTTCAACGTATTAATAAAAACCCGGGATTATATCTGCCGTTTTCGCGGACAATCCAGGAGTAGATTACTAATATTTTGAAATGTTTATATCTGAAGATGACTTGGGAAATAATGCTAAAGCTAAGGTTCAAGTAATTGAAGGGGTGTATTTCGAAAACACAGGCGCGGATCCAGAAGGGGTTTAGGGGGGGGGGGGGGGGGGGGGGGGGGGGTTGGACGATCAATGCATTTGAATGGAACATATAGTTGGAACCCCCCTTTGTCCTGGGTTAGGACCCCCTTTTAAAATGGCTTGATCCGTCCCTGCAACATATGTGCTAGGGAAAATACAATTTTATTCAACCAAGGGTAGAAATGTTCAATTTACTTTCAGAGTGTCAGATATATTTGTATTGGGGTTGAATTTAGATATAGAAAGTTTGCAATGACAGATGATATCACAGTGGCTGATATGCATCTTGAAAGTTAAACATCCTATGATAGAATAATTATGGAAAACCGTATACATGTACTTCCGTCCCATCTTTCCTTCCTACATTACTTGCGACAGTACTGCATTTTTAGTTGAAATAACTAATAAAGGGTAAACATTATAAAATCGATTTCCACAACTCGAGGTAATTTTTGATAAAATGACATCACAAAACGAACAAAACCAGAATCAACCAACAATAATAAAAACCGACTAAAATTTGGAAAAATTAATCGAAGTCAAAAACCCTCTTCGACACCGTTTTTTAAGTGTAAAGTGTTGTAGGAACATCGTGCCCAACGTTTAAAAGTAGAAATTGAGCAGTCAATACTTTAATTCACCCTTATTACAAGAAGACATGTAGTTTGCGCTTATTTACAGGATGATGGGATGCATGCTAGACTTGCAATTTCAGTCCCTTCTTTATATATCAATCCACAGAATATTTTAAGTTTCATATGACCTAGTCTGGCTGTATAGCCCTTTTAATAACATTCCCATAGTTTGAACTTTAGAATAGAAGAGTTTAAATCCTATTCTTATTCTTTCAATCTGTAGATAGAATCTATGAAATATATAAGTTTCTCACTGAAGGTATCCAAAGAAGGTAACCAAAGATTTTGCAACGATGCAAATATTAAACTTAACAATATAAATAGAAATCTTTAACCAATGAATTCAAATTGCAAAAGCTATGCAATTAACAAATATATACATATTAAGCGTCATGTAAATTATTTTAAAAAGAAACATTGAATATGAAATTTGGAGTTTTACCAAGGGAGCTAATAATTAAATAATAACACTGACTGCCACGCAGTATTTCGGGGACTCTTCCTCTGTTATCTTTCTTCCCTCTTTTTATATAGCTGACTATGCTGGGGCTTTTCTTATTATTGGGGGCAATATGATGACATAAAGTTGTTAATTTCTGTGTCATTTAGTCTCTTGCCAATCATAATACATATTCTTTTATAAATGGCGATGTCGTTTTAACGACTTAGCTATGTCGTTCAAACGACATAGTTATGTCGTTATTACGACATGATATGTCGAAATTATGACATAGCGATGTCGTTATTACGACATGTTATGTCGAAATTACGACATAGCGATGTCGTTATAACGACATGTTATGTCGAAATTACGACATGCTATGTCGTAATTACGACATAATTTATTTTTTTTGAATGGCCCTTATCGGCTTCCGTACTATTCTGTATCAACTTTATATTAATGATCAGGATGATCATTCAAAGTTGTGAAGGAGGAATTGAATCATTTTCCTTCGAGGAACTACAAATCGGATATTATTTAAAAAAAACGGTCCGATGAAAATATGTTCATTTTTGAAAAGTTTGCTAGAATACTAAATAATTTGTGTTCAATCGTTTGTTATTTGAGGTACGTAAGGAAGACGAAATATATTAGCAAGTGCGTTTGTTAAAATGTATAATCGCCAATACTGTTGGATTTGTAGGTTACCGTCAGAATTTTGTGGACTTCAAACCATGGGACTTGACATGACAAAGGAGTCATTGAAAACTACACTGAAACAAACATTTCGAAATGATAACAAAGATGATATTGTTTCCTGTGAATTAATGGTACATCCTGGTTACAGGACAAAGGAAGAAGGAGGGTGTGGGACTGGGCCCGACGAATTCTCTCAATCAGATCAACGAGAGTTAGAAATGGATATTTTGTGCGATAGCGATATGATCGATTTTTATAGGGAAATGGAAATAGAGTTAGTTTCTTTTCCAAAATGTGTTCAACTTACCAATTTTTAAAACATTTGCAAATTTCTATCTAGTTCAGCTAATGCTGATACCTTACTCGATTGCAACAAAAATGATATTATAATAAGCCTTCAGAAATGTGTACAAAGTCAAAGATAATAGCAAATAACTTGATTACTAAATGAAAAACACTAAGCAGTTTTAAATAAATTAAAGACTTCATGCATATGTATTACGTTTCATTAAATAAGCATTTCCAACAGCTTTTGGGAAGAAACGGTTTTTGTATTTGACTTTGCAGATTGGTGTGTTTAAAGAATAATTTAACTTTTATTGAGAGTGAATATTTGCCTGCAATTCCATATCAGCAGTATCAGCAGGTTTGTATATTTAAAGCACTGGTCAAATTGTTAAAGTAAATAATACTAGCGGGTTGCATTCTTTCATGTTTGTTTTTCGTTGTCAGTTTTGATGTGAGACTTGGGTTTTCTGTTGAATTGTTCTGCATTTTGTCATGTTGGGGCCTTTTATAGCTTAGTATACGATATGGGTTTAATTAATAGTTAAACGCCATACCAGTGGCGGATCCAGAAATTTTCCTAAAGGGGGAAGGGGGCACTGACTGCCTAAGACGGGGCCGCTCCAGTCATGCTTCGGTGATTCCCTTTATAATCAACCAAATTTTTCCCACAAAAAAGGGGGGCACCCTGACCCCCTCTAAATCCGCCTCTTCATACGGTGTCAGACCACCAATTCAAAATCCCTATCTATTCAATCAAATTTTGCAATTTCCACAGCTTTCTTAATATTTTACCTTCACTATAACTTCATAGAAACCAGGTAAATCCTGAATTGCACATGTATCACCTTTCTACATGCCAATTTTCAACCCATGTTTAAAGTCTTCTAAGAAAGAACTGCCTTTCGAAAGCAAATTACTTCTAAAAATAACCCCTGGTTTTCTTGAAATCTTAAATTAATATACTATGGAGAGCATTAATCCTCAATTTTTAATGCAAACTCAGAGACAAGCAAATTTTGGCTCAAGGTGGTCTAAATATATTTTTCTTTCATCAAAAGTTTCCTTTGTGCAAATTGGTTGCAGAATCTAGGTTTAATTTGAAAAAAAAAACTATTTCACCTGGAAAGTTGACCACACACTGCATGTTTTAATTTTTCATTATTTTGATATAAGTTGAGATTTGTTATGATGGTCAATGAGTCGACCATCAATTAAGATGTAATCGATTACATGCCAACAAGTGACAAAGCTCAAACCATATAGTAAGCTATAAAAAAACCTAGATATAATAAAATGAAAATAATTCACATGAGACAACCATTCAACGACTTGAATTATACGAAAACAATAAACGTGAAGCAATCATGGCAGTCACTTGTTTAGTGTGTGGCGCAATTAAACATGTTTGTTAGTGGTCACCCTCTCCTAACAGGAAATATGTGTTAAGGTATACAACATAAAAACAGACTGCAAGAGAGTTAGAAAGCGTTTGTTTTATCGATGTAGAAAACACCGGTCTCCGCAATCTTATGTATTTTTTGATTCTCAAAATTTTAAATCAGACATTTCTATTGAACCGTAATAAAGATTTAAGTGCCCCCCGATTTGTTAAGAAGCATTTTCAGTGTATGTAATATACGAAGCGCAAAAAAGAACTAACATAAAATCAATCAATGCATAGCTTCGATATATAGTCCGGCTGATTGGTGAAATAATTGTGGGTTTGATGATAAAAGCATCAAATTTGGCATGGTAGTAGGGATGGGTATTCTAAACAATATTAGCTATGGAACCACCTTGAAATTTCAAAATGGCGACTTTTTTCAAGATGCCATCAAATATCAAAATTAACACATTTGACTAATCCTATGTTACCATATGTTTCCTTTGGTGCAAAATAGTTTAAAAGTAGGAAACATAATTGTAATCATGAACAAATAAGATGTATTTTGTCATTTGAGGTATTGGTAGTCTTGTAGCTGTATATTTTGAGATATAAACTTATATCGCTATTTTATTAAATTTTCCTTTGATCTTGCTGACTAGAAACTAAGGACGAACATGCCTGTTGTCATGCAATTAACAACGTCGTCATAGGTTAGATAGCGATAAACAGATTATCATTGGTCATCTCAACTCGATTGCTTTTCTCACTTTCGCCGTACCGGCTCAAGCGAGAAAATCATTCTCGTTGTGATTATCAATGATTATCTATAAGTAGTGTTAGCAATGTCAAAACAGTGTAAACTTGTATACCCTGATTTATTATAAACATCTTCTATATCTGCTGACTTTGATTGTAAATAATGTATTTTGTGCTAAAACAGACTAAAGAAATTTACAGCATACTGCTAATAGCAAACAATCTGACCTAATAGAAGGAACAGGATACAAAACACTTGAAACGATTTTAGAACATTGTCAGCTAATTGAATGGTTCCTGATTTTAATTAGATAAGAATATTTAATTGACGAAATTTAAGTTGTTTGGCTTTAAACTTGCAGCTGCACAATGCAAAGTGGCACAACATGTGTAGAAATAAATTTTCAAAACAGAATTAAAGATTGAAAGGCATCAAAAACAGAAAAGAAAGGGAGAGAGTGGTGACCAGGTTGGGAGTATAAGTAAAATACCACGACAACACGGCAACAATGACAATGACTAAAGATTGTATTTTTCTGTGATGATTCATCATGAAATCTACACAAAGCATCTACGTTTGAAATAGGCAAACATGTACGAAAATGTGCACTTGACTTGCAATTAAGATACAGTACTTTTGGCAAAACTAAGCACAAGAGACATGATTTCCCCAAGAAGCAATTTATAATGTCAAGTTCCTGACCAATTTATATAATAGAGCTAGGCCACTAAAGGTAATTAGTGATGAAAGTTCAGACATCCGTATCCACGGTAATGTACTTGCGGAGCTGGTTGTGAACATAGAAGAATAATGACATTTTAATGCCTTACATACATGATCAGTTATGTTTTGTAAGCCGACTTGAGGTAGTTGGGGATGAATACTTCTCGTATTGTTTTGTCTCTTCATTTTTAGCCATGGCGTTGTCAGTTTATTTTCAATCTACAAGCTTGACTGTCCCTCTGGTATCTTTTGTCCCTCTTTTGAAAGCCTCAACAAGATATAAAAGAGCTTGAGGCAAAGGTGTGTCCTTCCAGATGCAAAAGTACCAGGAAACTGGGAGGCAGTTGTAAGGGTCAATGTCAATAAAATGGAGCTGTTCACATACTTAGCTGACCAATTGGTTGCTTCAGCAAGAGGGTAGGATGAACAGAATCAGATAACTACGAAAGGGACTGATGTTCTATGCAGATTATACTAAATGATACAAGTGAATTATCACCTTGCACACACGATGGAGCAGATACACGGATGATTTTGCATGTGTAAGATGCTGTAGAAGAAGCATTACAACGAGTCATATTGATGACTGTTGATACGGCTGTCCTTATTATTGCAATTTCTATTGAAAATTGAGATTGAAATTGAGGTGAATCAGTTTTGGATTGCTTTTGAAGTTTCAGATATTTAGCTGTTTATGACATCACCAAAAGTCTTCCACCTTTAAGGTCACGGGACTTTTAGTCTTTCACTCCTTTACAGGTTGTGATCAAATATCATCATTTGCCTCCAAGGGAAGAAACTTGCATGGGATACATGGCTTTTTTGGGGGAGATTACACCTGTGTTTGCAACATAATGTAGAACAGCATCACCTAGTGTTATTTTAAATTCCATGCTATAGATAGAGCAATATGTTATACTGATGTATGATAAAACAAATGAATTATGTAAGAAGGTGAAAGATGCACGGAATGATCTATTCACTAGGAAAGAAAAGGCAATAGATAACATTTCGTCATCACCATCCGCTTTACTAGAACACACAAAACGAGCTGTTTAGATGTCAGGCCTTTGTTTGGGGAAATGTCTATAACCAAGCAGGTTCACCGTGGCGAGTGAATTGGGATGACAGAAAGACAAAATGCAGATGTTGGTACCCTATTGGACATACTTGCAACAAGCTTCAGTCTGTTGTAATTAGCTGATAGAGTGGGGCTGTAAAATTTATTATGGATGTCGTGGATGTTGTAAATGTGTGAAGGCCACACTGCTATGTATGATCACTTTGTAAATGTGGTGGGGAATGTAACAGAGACAAGATGACCAATCAATAAGTGATATAATTTGACAACTAAAGAAGTGTAAACACTTTCGAGTAGAAATGTGTTTGAAGTAAAATTTGATAGAAAACAAAAGTTGAATTTTCAAGTTAAGCAAAGTTTTTGTTTTGTCCCATGGCCAACTATTGTCCTCAGTGTAAGCCAGTACGAGTTATCGCGCATGATTTTGATTTCTTATCCGTCTGATCAGTCTTTTCTGTGTGTGATATCTTATCAAGACAACATGCTGAGTTTGTAAAGACAATGTTGACACTCGTAAATAATTTGACTACCCTAAGTAAACAATATTATAAATATATGACACTGTAGCATGCTAGGTTCCGCAGCATGAATACGAGTTGTATAAAGATTATAAACTGACTTTATTTCCCGAAAGATATACAATTCGATTTTACCAAGGAGGTTATATTATATGTTAATATAACCTCCTTGATTTTACCGAATATCAAACCATGCATACAAAATAAAAAGTCGAAAAAGGACAAATATGAGATCATGATTACCAAACATATATATATATATATCTTTCGACGTAAACCCAAATATGAGACAGCGTAGAATTTGAATATACATACACAAACACAAACTCATTGCAACATTTTGCTTTTTTATTAAAAGAATAAATTCAGTCTTTATTAAAAGAATAAATTCAGTCTCTGATTTTACTCTTATTTTCAGTTACCTCCCAGAATTGTTTGTTCATCAATATTTGCTCTAACTTTTCAGCCATGATTTCTGAGAGAAAAATTGGCCTTGAACACTAAATGCTTGATAGTACGTTTGCCCGCGACGATGCAGTTTAATTAATAGTACTTTTGCCCGCGACGATGCAGTTTGTTTATAAATCACAATGGAAAACACGCTACAGTACATCAACGTATTGTCCTTTAAATAGCTTTAATTTTGCTATGTGAAAAAAAGACAAATGTCGTATTAATAATGAATAAGTATAAATGTACACAGCTAAATTTTCAAATTTCTTTTAAAAATGTCTTCAGTTAAGACAAACTGTTTAACGATTTGAAAAGCAGCGTCTTCTATGTAAAATAAGATTGCAGATTTTGGCACTTCTATCACATTCACTGGCTACCTATAAAACAATAGACAATTTTTCAAATTGGATTGGTTTTTTTTAAAGTTTGGATGTTCCGAAGGGACAAAGTTTTTCTATAAAAGATCAGTTTGCAGGTGATTCATTAGTAGGTGCTGTAATGAATTTATATACTGATATTCTCAAATTTTCCTAAAACCGTAAAGAAAGTCCCACAGAAAAAGTGTTTACAATAATTAGTCCGGCCGATTGGTGCAGATATAGAGCAGAATTGCTCACTTGATGAGGAAAGCATGAAACTTTGCATAGTAGTTCTTGATTATATACCCTTTGATTTCAGCTATGGACCCACTCTGAAAAATCCAATATGGCTGCCATTTTCAAGATGGCGGAAAAACGGTATAAATATCAAGATTGTCCTATAGGTATTCTATATAATTTCGGAAATTAAAGTAATGATTCTTTAAAAATGGACTTCATGTTTTTAAATTTGTTATCAATTAATTTTAAAATATAGAAAAAAAAATATTTGGTTATTTCTATAACACAAACATTTGCAAATATGGCTGCATATACAAAAACAAAAAGAGAAATTCAAAATGTTAATCAATATGTTACATGTTATTGTAATTGTTCTTTAAACGCTTTCAGTTTGAATGGTTGGAATGAAATAGGTTTAAACGAGTCGATTGAAAGTTAGTATATGTCGGTTAAATGTGGTGGAATAGTAGGTAACTCATCTGAACATTGAGGCAGTGCCGAGTGCACATGTCTCGTGTCTCTTCAATGCCACGTCTTGAGTCATTTATTGAGTTTTCATCTGCCCACTGCATCGTCAAATTATTCTATGTAATCAATAGGTGTACCTTTCTTCAGGGGGATTAGACGATTGCCTTCACTTAAAACGGTTAAGGGGCAACTATTTCCTTTTCCAACTACGTGCGAAACAAATTCGCAACTATTCAGCTAGCATGGTCCTAGAATGCACTCCTGGTCAGCACTTTTATTAGTTTTAATGGTAACAGTCATTTTTGAGTTTGGCGGAACTGTGATGGTTCGTTTTATGCAAACTTGCTGAGTTGAAATCTCGTTTTCATTGTTAACAAATGCCGCATTTATCACTTTATTGTTGATGGTAATTGTGGGAGTACTCAGGTTTATCACTGCGCTCAGTGTGTCCAAAATATCTACCCTAAGTATAACATCGTCTGTTAATGGCTCTTTGCACACATCCCATTACGGGGCGCCGAATGGGACTCTTGTGGTTTTGTACTCAAAATTCAATTTTGTACGGACAAAAGTGACTTTTGTTCAACAAAAATAAGTTCAGTTTAACAAAATTTGTATCATACTACAAATTTAAAATTTTGACATACAAAATTATCTATCAGCGGACAAAAGTCACTTTTGTCATGACAAAATTCATTTTTGTTACACAGACTTGAATTTTGTTACCTAATTTGAAAATTGGGCGACAAAAGTCAATTTTGTATTCAAATTAGTTTAGTTTGGTTTCTGTGAACTAATTTGCATACAAAATCGACTTTTGTTACACAAAATTGACAAAAATGAATTTTGTCTCAACAAAATTGACAAAATTGACTTTTGTCTCAACAAAATTGACAAAATTGAATTTTGTCTCAACAAAATTGACAAAATTGACTTTTGTCTCAACAAAATTGACAAAATTGACTTTTGTCTCAACAAAATTGACAAAATTGACTTTTGTCTCAACAAAATTGACAAAATTGACTTTTGTCTCAACAAATTGACAAAATTGAATTTTGTCTCAACAAAATTGATTTTTGTCTCACGAAAGTCAATTTTGTCTCACGAAAGTCAATTTTGTCTCATAAAAGTCAATTTTGTTGTTACAAAATTGATTTTTGTCGTCACAAAAATGAATTTTGTCGTCACAAAATTGACTTTTGTCTCAACAAAATTGATTTTTGTCTCAACAAAATTGACAGAATTGACTTTTGTCTCAACAAAATTGACAAAATTGAATTTTGTCTCACAAAATTGAATTTTGTCTCACAAAAATCAATTTTGTCTCACAAAAGTAAATTTTGTCTCACAAAAGTTAATTTTGTCTCACAAAAGTCAATTTTGTCTCACAAAATTGAATCTTACCTCACACAATTGACTTTTGTGATTTAATTTCCATATCAGGTAACAAAAGTCAATTTTGTATGCAAATATGTTTATATTTGCATACCTTTTAGACAAAATTGACTTTTGTCATGACAAATATGAATTTTGTCTACAAAAATGAATTTTGTCATGACAAAAATGAATTTTGTCATGACAAAAATGAATTTTGTCTACACAAATGAATTTTGTCATCACAAAATTGAAGTTCTCACAAAACAAGTCTGTAGCACATAGTTTTGTAAGACAAAAATGATTTTGTTATGACAGAATTGAATTTGGTACAAAACCACAAGAGTCCCATTCGGCGCCCCGTACCCATTGTATGTGTACTCTATTAATGTCGAGAGTCGTTCTTTATAATCTTCCCAATAACAAGCTGTTAACCAACACCACGTAGCGCTACGTTCTCCAAATCTCAAATTTTTTGCCGGAATTAATTTCTCATTTACTAATGTTATCATTGCAGCAGTGTCAACAATCATGCTCACATTCTTGTCATGTATAGTACCTCTTACTGCTAAACTCTTTCACATGGTTCGTCTGATGACAATATCTGACGAGGACGATGGCATCTGATCGATTTTGTGGTGAGGTGATGTTTCATGGCCAATAGACGTTGGAATCGTGCGTTGGCCTACTGGCCCGACCCTTTGCTGTTTTAAGACTCTATTGTTGGGGTTGCACTTTGATTTGCTCCGTATCCTGGTGAAGGTGACCGTTGTCTGAAATAAACGGGATTTCTGGAGTTTGTCCGTGGAGATGCTAACCGTTGTCTTTAGGGGCCGTATGATCTCTAGCTTAGTGGGGGTGTTGCTGATCGATAGGCATTAAGGTTGGTGTATTTCTATCTTACGATCTACCGCGATTGTATTGCTCAGGAGATCTTCCACGTGTATATTGATCAGGTGATCTTCCACTTAACTGGTGATCCTCCATGATTACTGGATCAGAAGAACCGAGGTTATATTAATCGGCCAATCCACGGTTATGCTGATTAGTTGAAAGCATAACATCAGCTAGTTTTGTGACAATTTGTGTGAAGTTATGCACCTCATTATCCAAAGGACTGCTCATATTTCTTTTGTCGATCGGTGATACTGCGCCATCAGCAAAGTAGACTTGTCGATGGTCATAATTGGTCACTTTTTTATCCAAATATCGCCATCTGGTTTGCTATTAAGGTTTTCAGTTGTTTTAACGCCTTGTTTAATGTTTCTGGGTTCCTCTCTATAACATGTGTTATAGAATCTTTGTCTTTACATCCTCGACGGATTGCTATAGTTCCAATCTGGTCTGATCTTTCTTGCTGAAGCGCTGCTTCAAATGAATGTTTTTTTAAGGCACTGGCTACGGTTACATGGAAATGTAACAATAATAAAAATATTATTGTTACATTGGAGACTAATTGCCGGAATGCAAAGTTGGGTGAGGAACCGATTAGTTACGAATGTAACAATAATTACTGAGGCTACGGTTACATTACGTTATTGTTACATGAAAAACAGCAATGTACGCTAGATTTATTAAACTTAAATCTTCTATAGTTGTTTTGCTTAATTCTTTCATATGTACTAAACAATACTTGTAATACTGATAAATAATAAATATTATTATTCAACAATCAAATGGTGTATAACCTGAATAGTTTTACGTATTAATGGTTTTGATGTTCTTAAAGATACTACTCAAGATTAGAAGTGTCAAAGGCGAAACATATAGTTCAATGGTTTCACTTTTTAAATACTAAGAACTTCTGTATGTACACGTAACCGTGGAGGACGTAATTTCGTTCATCAAAAATGTGTTGGAATTTAAAAACCACTTACTTGATTTGTAGAAAGTGTCATTGTAAATAAAAAATTACAGTAAATAAATTGTATGTAATAAATGTATGTATTGTAAATATAAAATAAATGTCTTCATTTTTTATTATTTAGTACATATTACTAGTCCCATCGTACAGCTGTTTTTCATGTAACAATAACGCTATGTAACCGTAGCCTCAATAATTATAGTTACATTCGTAATTAAACAGATCCTTATCCAACCATGCAACCATGCATGCTACATTGAAGACCCATTGGTTGCCTTCGGCTGTTGTTTGCTCTATGGTCGGGTGGTTGTCGCTTTGACATATTCACCATTTCCTTTCTCAATTTTATTCCGGCATTTAGTCTCCAATGTAACAATAATATTTTTATTATTGTTACATTTCCATGTAACCGTAGCCAGTGCCTTTTTTTAAGGCCTTGGAATCATTATCTGTGTTTACCTTGCGAGCGTACTCAAAGCCAACATCAGCCTGGCAATCTGGGGCCTACACACATTTTTCCTGTTTAACCATTGTCATCTACCGACAGTTCGTTCAAATTGGTAAATGAACGCCGCCCAAGTCATGGATCCTCTTCAATTGAGTTTTTGCATTTTTGGGAGGTGGGCTTCGGCTCCGGTCCCTAGCACCAAGATTTTCTTGCCATCGGGTATATTCTCTCTCCAATGAGGAGTCTGAAGAAGAGGTGTTGCCACACTCTTTTGATTTCCTCTGCCCTTTCCTGGATCGGTCAGTGGAGTCAGCTTGCTGTTATGGGAAGCCAATCAGAGCTCCAGGAGCTGACGAAGTTGTCATAATTGGAGTGATAAATATGGGATTTGCCGTTTGACTCGACGGGGATGATACCGTAAGTATAGGCACTGCATTCAGCATTGGAGAAGCTTGATAGAATCCACTTGCAGCCAATTGTTTTTGTAATGGTGTGCTGCTCTTAACTAAATATTATTGACTCATAGTAGATGGTAATTGTGCGTAAGAAGACACATAAGCGTTTTTGCTGGTATCCTTAATTAGTACTAGAGGTTTATAGTATTTTCTTAGATAGAGATTGTTGTTGAATAATTTGAACTGTCTTATGCAGGGCCAAGGGCCCTGACATAGGACTTTTGACTTATGGTGAAGACACCTTCAACAGAGTTGGTGCGGTTGATGGTTCATGCGAACTACAATTGGGGAAAGACCCAAGGCATGGATTTTGTTGTGTACTTTTTGTAAACTTGCGTTGTACTGGCTAAGGTCACATTTTGGCTTAGATGATGTGTCCATTGCAGGAATCTTAACTTCATTATTTCGATTGTCCAATAATTCATTTACAACAGATGCCAGTTGTTGGAAGCTACCCTGCTGTTCAAATGCACTTATAAATTGAACTGTGTCTCCTTCCTCAGTTGTTGTCAGCTTGTCCATTCATCTCACCTCAACATTGAATATCGTATTGGTCTTACCATCAATTCCGCCAAACAATTATTACTAGCCTTGTGGTCTATCATGTCTTAAGACTGCTGAAGTTGCCGAGATATTGATTTCATCTGTTCGTTATTAATATTCAGTGCCTCTTTCTGTTCAAATTAAAACGTAACGAGACCAACACATATGTCATCAATTCGCGCTTCGCTCTGTTTTATATTGCGTTAAATCTCAACTGTTCTTTAAGCATTAGATTTTCTATCTACTAAACATTCCTCGTACAATAGTTTAATAGTAATTTCTGAGCTGTCCTCTGTTAAAACGTTTTCAGCTTTGGGTTTCTCAATATCCCCAAGTGATTCAGCTTCTGCCATTTTAATGTTCTTGTCCGTGTTGTCCTCAATTCCTGCCATTTCACTGATATGTGTTTAAATGATTCTCAATTCACTGTTTAATATCTCAAATAGCAAAATATTGCGACCCAAGAAATAAGATAGGCACTGAATAATATCTTAAGGCAGATAAATCCCAAACCACAGCTTTTATGTATGACCCAAGACAACAAACAGTGCAGCTTTTAATGAAAGCTACTACTGCAGCTTTTTATGAAAGCAACTACTTTGTGTATGAAATGACAAGGAAGGCAAAATCAAAAAGGACAGAACTGGGACAGATACTATAAATGACACTTTACATCAATAAAATGCTTATATTCAGGTCAATTCTCAATAATGAATATTTGCTTATTTTTCAAGGCATGGATTTTGTTGTGTACTTTTTGTAAACTTGCGTTGTACTGGCTAAGGTCACATTTTGGCTTAGATGATGTGTCCATTGCAGGAATCTTAACTTCATTATTTCGATTGTCCAATAATTCATTTACAACAGATGCCAGTTGTTGGACACTTTACATCAATAAAATGCTTATATTCAGGTCAATTCTCAATAATGAATATTTGCTTATTTTTCAAAGCAGCCATTTTGAAAATAGCCGCCATTTTGTATTTCAAAGATAGATCAAAACAAAATCTTGCTAAGTACACCAAGTCATACAAATATATTGATTTTTGTGCTTCTAGCATCAAATCCACTGGTTTGTGCAATATTTTAGAACGTACGGCAGCAATCTTGAAATAAGCTGCCATTTTGAATTTTGAGGGTGGGTCCATAGCTAAAATTGCTCAGTACACAAAAATATACTATCAAGCAAAAATTAGTGAACTTCACACGGATATCTTTAGAAAACATGCTAATCGAAACAACAGGGGTCTCAGGCATCTGTTTGCATGTATAATACTAAATTTTAACGATTCCAACTATCTCATTCATTCGATAAATAAAAAAATTAAAAATTCTGCAAATACATGTACAATATAAATGCAAGAAGATTTCCGGGGATGAGTTGGTATGAGTTCCAATGAGACAGCTCTCCGTAAACTTTACCTTAACAGAACAATAATTAAAATAAGTTTCCTTTTTAATACAAATTTTACATAAATGTTCAAGTATAAAATTAAATATATTTCCCGATAGAAACTTCTGAAAGGAGAGAGACAAATTAAAATTAATTTTATTTTGTTCTATAAGATTTATATTTCTCAGTAACAGTTAAAATGATAAAAGGAGAATGTACATCAAACAAGCAATAGACTAGTATACATCACATGTACATGCTGTGCGATTCATATTGCCAATCAAAAGCAGTGAAAAGGTATAAAATTGATGAAAGAAAATTTGACGTTTAAGATTTCATTCCAAATCCATCTACTACAAAAGATCTTCTGAAACATAGAAGTAATTTATACATATTTTGTATATATTATTTTCATGTTCTAAAAAGACCAATTAGTTTTGATGAAACAGGAAAAGTGTCATTATCTTAAATTTTTCAGATGCATTAACACTTTCAGAAGATTTAGATTCAAATTATTTTGCTTTTTTTTTTTACAAATTAGTGAAATTTATAGCACTTGTCCGCCATCTTGAAAAATTCCGCCATTTTGAATTTTTCAGAGTGGGTCCATAGCCTGAATTGACCACAATATACATGTTCACCCTTGTGCAAAGTTACATGTTTTTATCATCAAACCCACAATTCTTTAGAAAATATGCACGAATCAGCAGGACTAATAAGAGTATTCGCCGTTAATGAAAGCCAGTTCAAAGCCAATAACAACTAATGAATAAATCATGTTCTCCCAGGCTTAACTACCAACCAGGACACATCCAACGGATTTAGCAGAGGTCATAAACAGTCATATAAACGCATGACCTTGTGCAATGCCAAGATATATGTTAACAGTATCGACATGATGTGGAATCATGAGTACTCATAACTGTACATATATCAATATTTATTTAGTTATATTTATGCTGTTTCAGAATTGAAGGGTCTTTTTCGTCGTATTTCTATTATATTCTGATATCAAAAAGACCTTTATTTATATTTAAGACTTTCTCAACCATCACAAATGGACACATTTATGCATCGTTGTCATTTTGCTTAGTTTCTTTTGTTACCTATTCTGACATTCGACTCAGACTTCTTTTGAACCAAGTTTTACTGTGCGTATTACTATGTGTTTCTACATAGGCTAGAGGTATAGGGGCAGGGTTGATATCTCATAAAACGTTAAACCCCGCCACATTTTTGCACCTGTCCCAAGTCGGGAGCCTCTGTCCTTTGTAAGTCTTGTATGTTTTTTAATTTTAGTTCATTTATTTGTTTTGGAGTTTAGTGTGACGTCCATTTTCACTGAACTAGTACACAATTTTATTTAGGGGCCAGCTGAGGACCACCTCCGGATGTGGGATTTTCTTGCTGCATTGAAGACCCATTGGTGGCCTTCGGCTGCTGTTTGCTCTTTGGTCGGGTTGTTGTCTCTTTGACATATTCCCCATTTCCATTCTCAATTTTAGGCATACTGGAGTTCCCTTTATATTAAAACTTGCAATAATTCAAATGGTTCAAGTTATGTTACTCTGGAATGATAAAGCAGAAAATTTTCTAAATTAAAAGAGAGCTTTCTTCTGTCTTAAAATTACATGAGAATTCGGATGAAACAAACTTGAGTTATCGTACAAGGTGTTTGAAGGACAGACCAATAAATGGATATTGATATATAAAGGCAACAGTAGTATACCACTGTTAAAAAGTCATAAATCATATACCATAATATATCCAGTCTAAAAAGAACACTTAACTAGAGGCTCTAAAGAGCTGGTGTCGCTCACCTTGGTATATATGAATATTAAACAAAAGAAGCAGATAGATTCATGACAAAATTGTGTTTTGGTGAGGGTGATGTGTTTGTACATCTTACTTTACTGAACATTCTTGCTGCTTACAATTATCTCTATCTATAATGAACTTGGCCTAGTAGTTTCAGTGGAAAATGATAGTAAAAATTTACAAATTTTATGAAAATTGTTAAAAATTGACTATAAACGACAATAACTCCTTAGGGGATCAATTGACCATTTCAGTCATGTTGACTTATTTGTAAATCTTACTTTTCTGAACATTATAGCTGTTTACAGGTTATCTCTATCTATAATAGTATTCAAGATAATAATCAAAAACAGCAAAATTTCCGTAAACTTACCAATTTAGGGGCAGCAACCAAACAACGGGTTGTCCGATTCATCTGAAAATTTAAGGGCAGATAGATGTTGACCTGATAAACAATCATACCCCAGTAAGATTTGCTCTAAATGCTTTGGTTTTTGAGTTATAAGCCAAAATCTGCATTTTACCCCTATGTTCTATTTTTAGCCATGGCGGCCATCTTGGTTGGATGGCCAGGTCACCAGACACATTTTTTAAACTAAATACCCCAAGGATGATTGTGGCCAAGTTTGGATTGTTTAACCCAGTTGTTTCAGAGGAGAAGATTTTTTGTAAAAGATTACTAAGATTTACGAAAAATGGTTAAAAATTGACTATAAAGGGCAATAACTCCTATAGGGGACAACTGACCATTTCAGTCATGTTGACTTATTTGTAAATCTTACTTTGCTGAACATTATTGCTGTTTACAGTTTATCTCTATCTATAATAATATTCAAGATAATAACCCAAAACAGTAAAATTTCCATAAAATTACCAATTCAGGGGCAGCAACCCAATAACGGGTTGTCCGATATATCTGAATATTTAAGGGCAAATAGATCTTGACCTGATGAACAATTTCACCGGACACATTTTTTAAACTAAATACCCCAAAAATTGGTCAAGTTTGGATTATTTAACCCAGTAGTTTCAGAGGAGAAGATTTTTTGTAAAAGATTTACGAAAAATGGTTAAAAATTGACTATAAAGGGCTTAACTCCTAAAGGGGTCAACTGACCATTTCGGTATGTTGACTTATTTGTAAATCTTACTTTGCTGAACATTATTGCTGTTTACAGTTTATCTCTATCTATAATAATATTCAAGATAATAACCCAAAACAGTAAAACTTTGCTGAACATTATTGCTGTTTACAGTTTATCTCTATCTATAATAATATTCAAGATAATAAACCAAGACAGTAACAGTGTATGTAAAGTGCGGATCCTAAAATATCATTTTTACTGTATATGCCATAAATGTCTAATGTAGAATGATAAATAAACAGACTACCTTTTTTTAATTTTTGAAGAAAATGAAGAAAAATAGTTAAAATGTATATGTTAAGAAATACATAATACTAATAAAACAAAGTAAGAGATGCGAGCGGGATTTATCGCGCCTAAAGCCATCGAACTGTGAAATATATACCAAAATAGGTGAATTTTTAGGACATTTCACGAACAGATCGTGCAGGTGCTTTATAACTAACAGGTGAGATGTTGTTGCAGTAAAAAATATTCATTTTAATACAATTATTAAAGTTGTATAACGTAGAATATGTTTTGTCATTCAGTTTCTTCATATTTAACTAAATTCCACTATGATGATTTCGTAATGCTAGTCATGTTTACTGTCGAATAATGATACTATTCTTTCATTTTAACTGTGGAGCGAATCATTAGTATTGTATATGCGGTGCATTTTCACTGTATAATTATTTTTTTTTTTTATCTATTACAGCTCATTTCTTTAAGCATGTAGAGCAAGACTTTAGTTGATTTGCTTGCTTTTTTTATTGGATAATCATTATGATAACACCCAATTTAATTCAAATATTAAAAATACAGGTTAAACTATGCCTATTCATATTGTTTAAAAATGTCAATCTTATTTACAAAGTTTGTATAAACAATTATACAAACAAAGCAAGCAAGCCAACCAAAGTTTTGCTTTACATGCATTAGGAAATTAGCTGTAAAGCCTTAATTTAGCCGACTTGCTCAAATAATAGATAAAGTAAGAGAAAGATTTGATAAAATTTAACTTACGGATAAAAGTTTGGTTTTATTTCAAATGTATTCCATTTAGTTTCTTATAAAGTGTATAGAGATCTTTATCCTTATTTTTTTTATCCATTTCCATGACACTTCACCACTAATTACGTACATCTTGATATAGATTGCACCTTTGTTTTCCCGTTTAAAAGGTTTTACACTGGAGCCCTTTATAACTTGCTGTTCGGTGTGAGCCAAGACTCCATGTTGAAGACCGTATTTTGACATATAATGGTCTAATTTTATAAATTGTGACTCGGATGGAGAGTTGTCTCATTGTCACATACGACATCTATATTGCTCAAAAACGAAACGAGACGGGATAAAAAGGGATGAAAAAATCTACGCTACTTTTTTAATATATTTATAATGGGCTTTATATGAGTTAAAATAGAGTAAAATAGTGGGTCGCATTTGGGTATAAGCGTCACGCCGGATTGCCGATTTTTTGCAAGCGTGACAGGTGAAAGTCAAATGATTGTGTAGAGAAAAACGGGAAATGAAGTCTAGCGGGACACGGATAATTACAAAAAATTAGAACTGCATAGTATAAGCGGGGTACGGGAATCTGACAAAACAATAAGCGGAATACGGGAATCTGCCAAAACAGTAAGCGGGATCCGGGATCAGAACCCCCCAATGAGACCCCAGAAAAAGATATTTTTGTATATTCATCCTATTGTTACAGTCATGCCTTCAATAACAAAAGTATCCGATGCATGCATTTTTTCATATTTTTGGTCCCTTTTTCAATTTTGTGGGGTCCAAGTTTATAGACGTAAGTCCTTTAATATAGATATTTGGAATTCGTTGACATGCTGAATCTGACCATGTATCAAGTTTGGGGATTTTTTGCCTAGTTGCTGAAATAGCCCACATAGAGTTCCAAAGGGTCTAAAATCAACAAAAATGAATTGTAGCATGCATTTCGTGTACAATAACCCAAATGTGCATGGTTTTACCTCTGTGGTAGTATCCATTCGCGGATCTAGAATTTTTCATAAGTAGGGGCCCACTGACTGCTTAAGAGGGCCCGCTGCTGTCACGCTCCAGTGATTCACTATATAAGTTAAAATCAAGGAGAAACGTAATCTGAAGAATACAATATGACATTTTGAGAATCGCTTTTGTTACAAGTTTGAAAAGCTATATATTTGATGAAGAATGAATGAGGAGTTTGTATTTCAATTGGAAAATACATGTATCATAAATCCTAAAGTCATCAACTAAGTTTTTTTTCATTTGTTGCAAATGCATTTATCACATAATTCTACAATAAAAATTCCTCGCATCTTTGAAAATTCTACATTGATAATGACTGCACTAACAGTGATAATTCATCGCATCTATAGTTAAAATGGATCGCTTTCAATAATCGATATGCTATATTATGATGCTTTTATAACACTTATTTGAAATATAATGCTATGTTTGTATATTATAAAGACATATCACAATGAAAATATGTTAAAACTTAACTTAAAATCCTTTAACTTGATATTTTCAAAACGTAAACAAATACAGTTTTCCCATGATTCTTTATTCTACAATAGACATACCCGCATATAACAGTAAAAATGAACTAGCTGGATTCGCACTTTAAATACACTGAGTAAATATTCCATAAAATTACCAATTCAGGGGCAGCAACCTAACAACGGGTTGTCCGATTCATCTGAAAATGTCAGGGCAGATTGATCTTGACATGATGAACAATTTAACCCCATGTTAGATTTGCTCTAAATGCTTTGGTTTTTGAGTAATAAGCCAAAAACCGCATTTTACCCCTATATTCTATTTTTAGCCATGGCGGCCATCTTGGTTGGATGGCCAGGTCACCAGACACATTTTTTAAACTAAATACCCCAAGGATGATTGTGGCCAAGTTTGGATTGTTTAACCCAGTTGTTTCAGAGGAGAAGATTTTTTGTAAAAGATTACTAAGATTTACGAAAAATGGTTAAAAATTGACTATAAAGGGCAATAACTCCTATAGGGGACAACTGACCATTTCAGTCATGTTGACTTATTTGTAAATCTTACTTTGCTGAACATTATTGCTGTTTACAGTTTATCTCTATCTATAATAATATTCAAGATAATAACCCAAAACAGTAAAATTTCCATAAAATTACCAATTCAGGGGCAGCAACCCAATAACGGGTTGTCCGATATATCTGAATATTTAAGGGCAAATAGATCTTGACCTGATGAACAATTTCACCCATGTAAGATTTGCTCTAAATGCTTTGGTTTTTGAGTTAAAAGCCAAAAACTGCATTTTACCCCTATATTCTATTTTTAGCCATGGCAGCCATCTTGGTTGGTTGACCAGGTCACCGGACACATTTTTTAAATAATATACCCCAAGGATGATTGTGGCCAAGTTTGAATTAATTTGGCCCAGTAGTTTCAGAGGAGAAGATTTTTGAAAAAGATTACTAAGATTTACGAAAAATGGTTAAAAAATGACTATAAAGGGCAATAACTCCTAAAGGGGTCATCTGACCATTTTTGTCATGTTGACTTATTTGTAAATCTTACTTTGCTGAACATTATTGCTGTTTACAGTTTATCTCTATAATAATATTCAAGATAATAAACCAAAACAGTAAAATTTCCATAAAATTACCAATTCAGGGGCAGCAACCTAACAACGGGTTGTCCGATTCATCTGAAAATTTCTGAGCAGATAGATCTTGACCTGATGAAAAAATTAACCCCCATGTCAGATTTGCTCTAAATGCTTTGGATTTTGAGTAATAAGCCAAAAACCGCATTTTACCCCTATGTTCTATTTTTAGCCGTGGTGGCCATCTTGGTTGGTTGACCGCGTCACCGGACACATTTTTTAAACTAGATACCTGAAGATTGTGGCCAAGTTTGGTAAAATTTGGCCTGGTAGTTTCAGAGGAGAGGATTTTTGTAAAAGTTAACGACGACGGACGCCAAGTGATGGGAAAAGCTTACTTGGCCCTTTGGGCCAGGTGAGCTAAAAATCATTTGCAAATAGTTTTACTCATATATTGGTACTAAGCAAAACATACCAACTAACTTAAAAACATTTGGCGCAAAGTACGGATATAAGAGTACTTGCAGTTACTGAAAACTAATTCAAAGCTAACTACAACTAATGAGTATATGATGGGTTTTTTTCAGATTAAAGTATCAACCAGTACAGAGTTATTGTAAAGATGTCATGCTTATCCCCATAATCTACATAAATTAAACTAATGATTCTCACAAAAAGACCCATATCATCTATAACTTTTTAAAGTAATAAGGAACTTTCAATATTGTGATATTTATTTATAGACTTTAAAATTAGTTTCTATTACTAAAATATTCAATAAATAAAGAAAAACAGACAAAAGTTACATCCATCTATTGCACAGCTAGCACATTTCAATAAAATTTTGCATAGAACATAGTAAATTTTTAACCCTAGAATTCCTGAAGTGTATACAAATATTACAAAGCTGCAGTTACAGATAACATATGAGTTTGCTATTGGTGAAATAAGCATTTCTAACATATAACGTAACAGCAGTATACATTATGTGGTTACATTGATTACATTTCTCAACCAAATATCCAGAATCAAACATTTGAATTTCTAATCTGATCTGGTATGGTTTTATTTGTTACATACAAGAGGCTCCCACAAGGTACCTCAGGTCGCAAGGTCGCTTTTAAACTCGAAGAGAGGTCGTTTTTAAGGGAAATGTACAGGTCGCAGGTCTTTTTTTTCCCCAACACAGAGGACGGAAGTCGGTCGGAGGTTGTTTTTTCTAAATTTTACAGGTCGCAGGTCGTTTTTGGAGGCCCTCAGGTCGGAAGTCCCTCTAAAAGCCCATAGGTCGCAGGTCGTATTTGACCCTGCGGGAGCCTCATACAACAGTGAAACAAGTCTTTTCTGAACTCTTTACCAAACTTAAACATGACATAATTTCCTTAGGTTTGGTATAAATTCTATTTACTTCTTTTTAACAAAATACTCTGAAAGGTGTTAAATAATTAATCTCAATCTACCTTGTTCCTTAGAATAAAATAAGATTTGTAGAAAACATGTGCTGTAAAGCAGTTCAGCATAATACAAAATATATACATGATATGGTATCAAATTTTAACAAAAAAATGGAGTTTTAATGATTAAATTGTAAAAAAGATGAGTAAATGACCTAACAGAATAATAACTTTTACAAAACTTGTCACTAACTGTACCTAACCTACATGACATACATGCCAATAAAGATATATAGCATAAAAATAAACTGCCACCTATCACTAAGCTGTATACTTGTAAAGGAAGCCCAAAAAGAACTACATGTACTAGAACTTATTTCAACTTACATATGAAAATACGCTTTACTATAAAAGGAAACCCAAATAGATAAGTAAATAAGATATCAATTGATATAAAAATACAATTTACAATAAATATTCAAAATTACTTGGACCCATTATTATTTAAATATTACCATCTACAAAAAAAATGTTTTTAAAGAAATGAACATCTTGGCAACAACTTACTGGATACATATGTAATTTTTTTGTTTTCTTCTGATATTGATTTCTAACTTCGTCAAATGATATTTTAGAATCAATAGATTTTACAATATTTTAACATTTATTGTTTTCTTTGTCCTTCAACTTGTATAGGAATATTTTCACCTTTTTAGTATATTTGATTCCCTCTTGTTCAAGTATGCTTAATATTAAAAAAAAAACAACATATCAAATGATACCGTTTGATTGGTTACATTATAATGGCAAGAAAATATCTCAATATTTATACGTCTTTTACACAAATTAACAGTATGATTGCAAAAAGTATCAAGAAGGATAAATGCAATCTTTATATTGAACACTTTTTATTAATAAAATCAACAGAAAAAAAGAAATAATGCCACTTTGAATAATTATAACAAAGCACTAACGCAAAAAGTAACCAAGCACTTTCAAAAAATAGATAACAAAGCAATATAAAAAATAGGTCTGTAAGTAGCATCAGAGTGATAAATGAAATAAAGAATAAAGATTGGGGAAATTTGAAGAACTACAAGAACTGTTTATAAATAACATTGCAATATACATACAATGTCATAGTTAACATCATTTACCAAAATTATGGCATGTTGAATCTTAGGCCTGAGCAGGCAGAATATGGCACATCCACCTAACATAAACTTGTAAAATAGTTAAAAGATTCTTACAAAAAAAACACTTTCTTATCTCAGATCTATTATGTGAATGGCTAATTAAGCCAGGAAGTTCAAAATACAAACAATAGGGCAGAAACAATATAATGTTAAGAGAAAACATTAAGAGATATAAAATCAACTATAGAAGCCATTATGTCAGACATTTAAAAAATGAAATGACTAGTCCCAAAAATATACCATATAATTCCATAACTTGCTATACGACAATGATGGTATATACATTTTTGCACCATAAAAATGACAGAGGTAATAAGACAGATTGCTATTTCATTCTATAGGATTTACCTCATAATCATAAAGGTCAGAGGTAATGATTCAGGCTTCCATTATAACATTTGCAATAAGCTTTGAAAACAGATTCAACAAATAACAATCAACAAATTGTTCAACAAACTTATTAGACACTTATAATTGCTCTGCTTCTTCATTGATAAGTATTGCTGTCTTATTTTTGTGGAACATTTGGCAACATTTTCCTCATTGAGTAATATTTAACTACTTGTTGTGGAACCTCTGCCAACACCTGCTTTGCTAACTCAGCTGCTGATGCCTGCAAAAGAAAGTATTTTTTAACAGATTAAGGTGGTACCTAACACTTTTAATTTGGCTCGTTTAATTTTCATAATTTTAGTTATAAAATATTTGCTTTGACCCTTTGACAAAAAAATAAAAAAATTTGAACCAACCATTTCATCAGAAAAATTTCATTGGTTATATAGCAGTTTGACAAACACTAATTTTGATCATTGGGAAGCTTAATATTTCCTTAACAATACAACGTGATTAAAACATTTAGCTGATTTTACAGAGTAATCTCCCTGTAGTGTTAGGTACCACCTTAAGATGTGTGGTTAGAATGTAAGATTACTTTTCATAGTTATCTAACAAAGGAAAACTTTTAGAAAATTCTTATACAGTGTTACTTGTGTTATCCGACACATTGAGGGACCAAAAAAACTAGAGACTCCCAAGAGCCTGTATCGCTCACCTGACTCTACTTGGGTTTTTGAAATCATACAAAAACAAATAAAATTTGGCTACAAAGTAACAACACTTGGCCAGCACCTCATAAAGAAAGGACTATTCATGCTATGTTTGGTTTCATTCCATTCAGTGGTTCTCTAAAAGATGTCATTTGTATGCATTTCCCATAGGGTCCTATGTTAAACTAAGGCCCCCCACTGGAGGCCATCATGGATGATGGATCAGCTACAAAGTAAGACTGCTTAGTCAGCACCTCATAAGGAACATTTATGCAATGTTTGGTTTCATTCCATTCAGTGGTTCTGTAAAAGAAGTCATTTGTATGAATTTCCCATAGGGTCCTATGTTTAACTAAGTCCCCCACTGGTGGCCATCTTGGATGATGGATCAGCGACAAAGTAACAACACTTGGTCAGCACCTCATAAGGAACATTCATGTCATGTTTGGTTTCATTCCATTCAGTGGTTCTCTAGAAGAAGTCATTTGTATGCATTTCCCATAGGGTCCTATGTTAAACTAAGTCCCCCGCTGGGGCCTTCTTGGAAGAGAAAAGCTCACTTGGCCCTTTGGGCCAGGTGAG
>CM034352.1:59792421-59802690 GCA_019925275.1 Mytilus edulis | reverse complement strand
CTATTCCCCATGCTCAGTTGAAAGATCGACTACACCATCTCATAAAACAGAGCTTTTTCTATAAAAATGGAAATCGTAGATACAAATTTCTTGTTTTGGGTTACAATAATTCATATTTTGTGAAAAATCACACTGAATCTCCCAGAAAATATACAGAAGATGATATTATCAAAATGCTGGACTTTTTGATCGACAATATATTTGTTGAGTTTGGAGGATTTATATTTCAACAGACAGTCGGTATTCCAATGGGTACTAATTGTGCACCCCTGCTGGCTGATTTGTTTTTGTACTCGTATGAAGCAGAATTCATTCAGAACCTTCTAAAAGACAAAAAGAAAAAGCACCTTGCGAAATTCTTTAATTTTACTTTCCGATATATTGATGATGTTCTATCATTGAATAACCCATATTTCAGCCAATACTTACATCTCATATATCCAAGTGAACTTGAAATTAAGGATACCACTGATACTAGAAGGACTGCTTCATACCTTGATCTTTTCCTCAATATTGACGTAGATGGACGACTTCACACGAAAATCTATGATAAACGGGACGATTTCAACTTCCCAATTATCAATTTCCCATTTCTCAGCAGTAACATACCCTCTGCCCCTTCGTATGGTGTTTACATATCACAATTGATACGTTATTCACGTGCTTGTTCACACTATACGGACTTCATATACAGGAGTGTGCTCCTTACGCAGAAACTGCTCCAACAAAGTTATGAGGAGGACAGATTAAAATTGACACTCCGTAAATTTTATGGACACCATCACGATTTGGTGGATCCATACGATGTTTCGTTGACCAAACTAGCTAAGGACATTTTTACCACATGGTAGATTGTGTTTTGTCATAATGTCGTCTAATCTTTTAATTACCAAACGTGACTTATTCCCGATTGTGACTGTTTTGCCGAGTGTGAACTCGCATTACTATAAGACGTGGTACGGTACTTATACATCCCAAATTCATGTATTTAGTTTAAATGTTTAATGTTATATTTGTAATTCTCATCGGATTTTGTCAAATGTGTTGACGTCTTTTCTATTATATTTCTGTGTTATGGTAAAGAAAATTAATCACCGCCTTCATTTATCAGATTTGATTTCGTTCAAAGTAATCAGTACGATATTTTACGTTTGAAGTTAGATTCATAACAAACCTGACATAGTTTTATAATATAGTTAATTGCTACCTCAGTTTTATATTAATAAGAATCAAAATGTGCTTTGTTATTAAATGCAATATCAGTATTTAGTTCAAATATATAATCTTAAATTAATCCTAATTCTAATGACGTCATTTTTTCGTCATTTTTCATTTTTTGATGCTCTGTTTTACTAATTCTAATGACGTCATTTTTTCGTCATTTTTCAGTTTCAAATAGGACGTCACTTGGCGTAGAGGTTTAAACGTATTCGGATGTGTCTACTTTTGTGTTTCAAATGTCTGGTTATGTAAATGTATTTCAGTTGTTTCCTGTAATTAGTTAATACTTCAGCTTTATCATGTACATCTTTTGAATATTCATTTTATTAAATTTACTGTTTGCAAAAGTATAAATTACTCTAAATTATAGGGATTTTCTGGTAACTTAACGGAAAACCCTTGCCGTTTTTGGCACAACCTTTTTGATCTTTTGGTCCTCGATGCTGTTCAACTTTGTACTCGTTTCGGCTTTCAAACTTTTGTATCTGTGCGTCACACATAGGTCTTGTGTGGACAAAATACACTTCTGGCGTATTAAAATTTTGAACTTGTTGCCTTTTGTTGACTGTTGTTCGTGTGATTCTTTGTCAATTGTGTTCTCCAATTTATTTATATTGTAGTCCTGTGTTGTCATTTTGATGTTATATTTCACATGGCCATAAAAGTGCGAGGTTTGGCATGCCACAAAACCAGGTTCAACCCACCATTTTTTCCTTTAAAAATGCCCTGTACCAAGTCAGGAATATGGTCATTGTTATATTATAGTTCGTTTCTGTGTGTATTACATTATAACGTTGTGTCGTTTGTTTTCTCTTATTTTTGAGTGTAAATTCACATTGCGATAAGACGTGTCACGGTACTTGTCTATCCCAAATTCATGTATTTGGTTTTGATGTTATATATATATGTTATATTTGTTATTCTCGTGGGATTTTGTCTATATGTGTTACATTTTAGTGTTATGTCCTTGTTCTCCTCTTATATTTAATGCGTTTCCCTCGGTTTTAGTTTGTTATCCCGATTTTGTTTTTTGTCCATGGATTTATGAGTTTTGAACAGCGGTATACTACTGTTGCCTTTATTTGCCTTTTAACCAAAAATTATAAAACAAATCCCATGTATTGTTTTTCGACGAATACCTTTCCTAAAGAATTTTAAGTAAACGTTTGAAAAAAATGTATTCTCTTTTTTGGAATATGCAAAACTTGAAATATTCACATCATGAAACAATAAATTTTAAGTAGTAACGTCAAAATTTTTCACGAACTTCAATAATGAACAGTAATGACACAAACAACGACAAGTTACATTAGGTATTATTCATTATCATTTTCAACCGAAAAATATCTAGTCAAAAGTAAAATCACAAAAATACTGAACTCCGAAGAAAATTCAAAACGGAAAGTCTCTAATCAAATGTCAAAATCAAAAGCTTAAACACATCAAACGGATAACAATTGGTACAGGCAAAGTAATCCTCTTAAATGTCTTGCAATATAACAGTTTAAAACAAACAAGAGTTTTTGTTTAGAAACTCTTGCACATTAATTGAACTGTATACATATATATATTTGTATACAGTGTAAGCATTTGAGTGGTAAAGGATACAAGCGTGGAGGATATATATGTCACTGTAAGAATAAATACGTATATCCTATGGATATTCAAGGACCATACAATGGAAAACTGATAGAACAGGCAACCAATGCGGAGTATGCAAACAGTTTTGGTTGTATACGTGGTGATCGTAAGTTGTAATGTACATGACAAAAAGAATGTTATTGTTTTCATCCATGTGTTCTAATTTTAAATATTGTGTATTTGGTCAAATATGTTATAAAATATGTTCGAATTTGACCTAACGTGGAATTTAATACAGAAACGCACATTAAATCATTTTCTTATATACTAGTCAACAAAAGAAACGATACAAGCCAATGTATTTTCCATATATAATTAAATTATAAACACTGTGCCGAGTTAATTAATTGCCCAACTTGTCTAATGTTTACAGACTGTTATTTTCTTACCAATCTATTGATTTAAGGCAAAAAGCGTTTTTTTTTTTGGTGCAATTTTAGTTAACTCAAAAATCGATATTCTGCTTAAAAGTTTGAATGCCTTTGAAGATTTTTGAATAATCAATTCTCATCTTCAAAATTTGGTGCCGACTTTTGTCAACATTTTCTACAAAATGAGTCTGTTTAATAACACGATATTCTATCACTTTCCAAAGTATGATTAGCATTTTTTTAACCATTGCGTTGTCAGTTTATTTTCAATCTTTGAGTTTGAC
Organism: Mytilus edulis; assembly: GCA_019925275.1. Classification (NCBI taxonomy): domain Eukaryota; kingdom Metazoa; phylum Mollusca; class Bivalvia; order Mytilida; family Mytilidae; genus Mytilus; species Mytilus edulis. The sequence goes on along the minus strand of CM034352.1, from coordinate 59,799,173 downwards.
TGTCCCTCTAGTATCTTTCGCCCCTCTTTTAGCATCTGTTTACTCACGCTGTATTGATAAATTGTGTTTCACCTCTATTTGTGTGAATTTTGAATTTACTAGAGAGATAAAGGAAAAGAAAAAAAATTGCTGGAGGAATTTTAGTCCCAGAGGGTTTCATCACCTTAGTTGTCTTCTTACCATTATAATGATTTAGAACGATCTTTTTAGAATTCCGCTTTGAAAAACTAAGACATTTTTAAGAAACCCTTTAAAAGAAAGTTGACATAAGATGAATATGGCTGTTCTTTCCCTGTGTCTCTTTTGATCATATAGCTTCTAACGTTTCTAGAATATAATGAATAATGAAAGAAGACAACAGGAAACGAAATGAATTAAATACCAAAAAGACAGAGGCTACAATGTGGAAAATATAAACAATGTAAATGGTCTCTGTATGAAAAATATATCAAGGCATTGGCAAAGTTTTCAGCGATTCTACAATTTCTCCGAGTAGCTATATGCATGTATATTGCGAACTGGTTTTCTCACACTTTGATAAGAGACACATTCATGTTACGTAGAAACAATACATTATTTTGTTTTAATAGATTATCGTGTTCTTCCTATTGTTGACCAGAAAGCTCATGTCACTGTTGAATTTGGAGTAGCCAACATAAATGTTCGGAAAAAGAGATCATTCGAGTCAATGAATGAAACAACTTCATCTATATATGGCAACAGAATACGGAAGAAAAGAACCACTGATTTTAGCAATAGATCTAAATTTGATCAAATGCGTTTTAATCGAATGATAAGAATTTTTCGACAGAAGGTGAGTATAAATAAAAACAATTGCAATTCCGTACCTGCAAGTTCTCTTCATTTACCTGGTGATGCCGCTTATGACGTGGAAAATCAATTCAAATCTCAAGGATCAACAGCACTAAGACTATCACATTTTCTCAGCTTGTTCCTAGAAAATATTCAGGCCACAGACAATTTTGGTAATGTAAGAGGTGGTGGCAGATTGCATCAAGATCATTTGTTTGGAGAAGTCTTAGCTAATGTAATGGCAGACTATAGAATTATATCTAGTGGAATTTTCTTTGAACCATACATTTTCAAAAACCAGGATGGAACCTCTAAAGAACTCTTTGGTCCGTATGCATTCAAAAGTGAAGGTGTTGCTAAAGCTATAGACATGGCAGGTTTACCAAGAAAATATATTTTTGAAAACTGGTATCAGAATATCAAAGAGAGATGGAAAACAAATACGGCAAAACTCGAAAAATATAAAATGAATCAGCTTGTACGTTCAGACGTCAAAGGAACAAGTGCAGTCAAATTTGAATATTATCCGATCGCGTACTTTGCTCCAAAATATGACGATGGTATGTGGTCCAATCCAAAGTTTAAATGCGATAGAATGGTAGATAATTGGGTCATTACTTATAGCATTCCATTCTTTCAAAGAGACTATGTAGCAAAGAAAAATATATTTGCGTAAGTACAGTCCTATAAACAGCTGTAAAATATCTTTATATATTGATTAAGTTCAATAGCAAGTTGAACATCAAACAAAATACAAGATGTATGCGTTATAATGAATAAAACAAGATACATAAATAATACGCTAATTACAGGCACCAGACTATCCTATAAGGTATTAATATATTAACAATTCTTAACTAGATTTTATAAGATTTAAGATTCATAAATGAATATTGACTGTTTTCAAAATTTTAAGTTGTTAAAATACATCTTAAACAAGGAAGAGAACCCCATATGTACAAAAAATACCGTATTGCAGTTTTCAAACGTTTATATACCGAATGCAGCGAATCGCCAACCAGGTGAATATTCCCCGTTAACACTGGGAAATTAAAAAAAAAAAAAAAAAGGTACCAGAGTAGCAGAGAGAGATGGAATACAGCACAACGGTGTTATATGAGATGTTCTAAATAATTAGACGTTACTTAGTACATTTGATAAACATCTAGGAGATACATAGCGGGTAATCAAAAAGACAACTCGTCTAGCACTACAATATCATCGACAATTGGACTTTCAATTATTCAATGATTTTTTCCAGAAGGATTTTCAAGCCAAATATTTATATTTTGTTTGCTTTTTCAGTGAAAACGACATTTAATTAGTTTAAGTTCTTGTCCAATTTCGACAAGCGACAAAATATTTCCACCTTTTAAGTATCGTTATTCATGGTATAACACTTTTACGTGAAGAATTGAAAACCTACCACTGAAATTTTAGACACTTGCAAAAAAGACATCTTTCGAATCATATGATTAAGCTACATTTTAAAACAAGCAGCTTCGTAAGCAACAAAACATGCAGTTTGATTTTTTTCTCCAGAAAATGATTCAATTAAAATATTCCGCTATAGATTATGTTGCAATCATATTATATCAGATTCTAGGATTTGAACAATATTGTTATAGAAAAATTTAGAAATGCAAAAAAAAAAACTAAACGTTAAGAAAGACATAGAACACAGAAATAATATATATGTACGATTGTCTACACTTTTTACAGAGGAGTTGTTACGGTTGATGTTCCTCTTGACAACCTGGAAATAAACCAATGTCCTCAGTCGTTTAATGTTGCCAATGCCTTCAAAAACACAGCGAGATGTCATATATCTACCGAGGTAAATGTTGTTTTAGACGAAAGTTGTGTCTATTCGTTTGTCGTTAGCCTTCACTCAGTTAGCATGATATTACTCTATTATTACACTCAGTGTATTTTATAAATTTTGTAATTTTACTACATACTTTATTTCGTACAGGTTTGCATTTCTAATATTTAATTCATAACATCCAAGCAAAAACACTGTAAGAGGGTAGGTTTGAGGGAACAACCATTCAACTCTGAATTTATATTTTCCTTCTCTGATTAAAATGTTTATTTCCTCAAAGTTTAGTAACTCTAAAATCTTCAGTGTAAAACGGTTATTATCTAATAAATAATTGATAAAGCATATTTTACGCTTATGGTGTGTTTAGTTGAAAAGTAAAGACCCATGCAGCCAACATTTCTTTTTCAGTGTCAGAAGATACCCGGGTATAAATACTCACGAGGAGCATACCGATGTGATTGTAAACAAGGATACGAGTACCAGTTTGCTGATGGAAAGACTTTTATAGAAGGAAGTTTAGTCGAGCTGGAGTATGAAAAGAAAGTTAGAGGACTGTTTAGTCGGCAAGTTATATGTTTTTGAGCTCCGACTTTAAGTTGCAGCATGTTAAAGAACTAATTGATGGTTTAACATAAATTGAGTATGATAATCAATAAATAACTACACCAGAGGCCATATACGATCATTTACAAATCAGTGAAAGTGTACACTGTACTCGTTTGTAACTAGAAGTGTACATGCATCATCGTTAGACAAATAACAATTATTTAAAAAGAAGGGGGAAGGAATTAATTTAACCTATGAAATTGAATCAAAAGCAATCATAGTTTTTCATCATTGAACCAAACTAACATCTAGACTACTCAAATAGCGTGATCTAAACTACTGTTGGGATAAATATTGCATTATAAAACAGAAAATGAAAACGTCTTAAGGTGGTATGGGAGTCTAAAATAAATATGATAGAATTTGTTCATACTTTGCCAAAACGAGGTATCTATTGATATATGTTGAAAAATATAATAAAAATGATAGGTCACCGTGCATTTTCTCAAGCTACAGGACGTGACAAAATAACACATTTTGTATGGATTATACAGGAAAAAACAAATTTTTTTTATTAGACACTAAACAAAATGATAGAATTGTTAAATACTTAAGGAAAAGATAGCTTTCAGACAATGCTTTGAGATTATCAAAAGAAAAGATAGGGTCACCGTACGTTTTTTCCGGCTAAAATACAAAATAGGAAAATTTCATGTAGAATCCTTCAGAAAATGCACTGTTTTAGAGTTACCTCCCCTTTAAATGCCAATTTAAAAAAAAAAAATAAAAACAACCAAAACTAATCAACATTTGCAAAAATATTAATATTTGTAAGTATTCTTATAAATTGGTTCTTTTAAATGAAAATCACATTAAATATCTGCATTCCTGCATCCCATTTTGCTAATACCCTAGTCCCACTAGGCCACGATCGCACTACGATCTGTGAAAAAAATGCAAATTTTGATGATCGTAGTGCGATCGTGTAGATCGCAGTAAGGTCGTATCACGGTCGTGGTGAGGTCTTCAAGATCGTGAAGAGCGTGGCCAACTTTGAACATGTTCAAAACAATCGTGGTGCGGTCGTGGCGAAATCAGGTCGTAGTAGAAGCGTAGTGAGAGCGCACTAAGATCGTAGTAAGATCGCAAAGGTCGCTGTACAATCGTAGCGAGAGCGTAGCGAAAGCTTGATTCTATTCGGAGAGACTGCGCTACGATCGCACAGCGACGTTATAACAACCTCACTACGACCATCACGTTCTCACTGCGACCCAACTACGCTTCCACTACGACTATACCACGCTGTTCACGACCATAGTACGATTCTAGCACGCCCTTGCACTCCTCATCACGCTCTTCTTACGACCTGACTACGTTCACACTACGACCATCATTCTCATTGTCATTTTCACATAAAATATATAAAAAATGCTCCCTAGATTTTGTTTGTTTGAATGTAATTATCCATTTGCTCTAACGGTTCAACCATGCTTCTCGTTTTTATATAGATTAGACCGTTGGTTTTCCCGTTTAAATAGTTTAACACTAGTAATATTTTGGGTCCTTTATAACGTGCTGATTGATGTGAGCCAAGGCTCCGTGTTGAAGGCCGTACCGTGGCCTATAATGGTTTACTTTTATAAATTGTTACTTGGATGGAGAGTTGTCTCATTGGCACTCATACCACATCTTCCTATATATATTGATACATCTATGTCATCTCTGCTATCGTTCACTAAAATATCGTCATTGAGCTTCATGGACCAGCAATAGGTTGTAATTTAGGTTGGATTGGTCGGTCCGACATCTCTGCTTGATCAGGATTCGTTACTTTGCTCCCTCTGCCTCTACATCAACTCCTACCACCATGCCCACGTGTTTTGGTAGATTTTGATGGCATGACTGTATTGTTTCCGAGAAATTTTACGATTTAATCAGAAATAGAAGGAATTGAACTGTATTGATATGGAACACGATGTTGACGTTATTGCTGAGAACGTAGTAAGATCGCGCTATGAACGTAGTATAATCGTGGTAAGAACGTGTAATAATCGCAGTAAGATCGTGTTGCAATCGGATAACTCGTGGTATGGTCGTAGTGAGAACGTGAAGAGCGTAGAAAGATCTTGATAAGCGTAGTGAGGTCGCAGAATAAGCGCAGTGAGAACGTGGTATAATCGTAGCGGGATCTTTGTAGAAGCGTAGAGAGGACGTAGTAGCATCGTGAAAGCAACGAAAATTTACATTTTCATGCCGCTCATACCGCGACCTCACCACGATCTAAATTTATTTTAGATCGCGGTGAGCGTGGTGCGATCGTGGTCTAGTGGGACTGGGGCTTAACTTGATAGAAAAAATGGACCTTTGGTTCTCTGTTTTTTACAATCCAAGATGGAGGAAGACACCCTACCACCTTAACAATGAGTTCATTTCATTTAGCACTTAAGATGGTACCAAACACCTTGACTTAAATTAATTTGACTCTTTACATTTCATAAAATAAAACATAAGTATTTACTTTGACTATTTGACAAACATATAAACATTTCAAAAATCTTGAACTACACTTTATCGGAAAACTTCTTGGATACAAAGCAGTTTGACAAACACGCATTTTGATCATTGAGAGTCTTAAAATTACCGTTACAAACGAACGTGATTGACGCGTTCAGCTGATTTTTACAAATTTTCTCCCAGTCGTGTTATGTGCCACCATGCTAAATCTTTGACAAAACTAAACTTACACTGGACTGTAAACATTGCATAAAAGATAAATTTTATTTTTTATTGCTAAATTCGTATATAAAAAAATAAAAATACAGTAACAGATATATATTTTAGAGTCATTGAAAACCAGTGAAAATCAGTTGCCGAAATAACTTTGTAGATTATTCGCAGTTACATCATTTGTTCCTATTTTTAACAAAGAGATAAATGTTCGGCAACTTTAAATGCGATCCCTTTTATTTTGGTATTTGTCTTTGCATATCTAGAAAATATGCATGTAGTGAAAATTGGTCATTAAGAGATATCAAATACAGATACTTTATTGAAAAGTAACAGTTAATTATCAACTTCTTGATTTGCAGGTTTGATTCACTAGTATGCCGCGTTCAAGGTGGAGCCACTACAATCAATTCTAATTGCATACCAATATTGAAAGTGGTAATTGTGGCATTAATGATTCAAAGATTTACAGAGTAGCTCTCAACTAGAATATTGGTTTCCTATGTAATGAATGTCATTATAAAAAAGATACCGTTTTTCATTAGTACTGTAGATGAACAGAATTAAATAATTGTATCTTTAAAAATACATTTGGAGGAACTACGAATAACCAAAATGATGTGTAGTACAACAACCAACACCCGACACCTCCACGAATTTGAAGCATGAACAACGAACAACAAATGGTACCGATAGCCATACTTCTTACAGACATAAGAGGTGGTGAGGTTAACTAATATCATTTCACAATAAGCACCACCTTTGCATATCTGAAACATATGTCGTAAAAGTGAAATTAGGTAAAAGAAAGAAAACCTGCAATTTGAAGCAACAAACAGGA
>CM034352.1:59763783-59792321 GCA_019925275.1 Mytilus edulis | reverse complement strand
TAAAATTATAATTTATTTCTAATTCATTTTTCCATTTATTTATGCCAATGTTTGGAGAGATTTTTTTTTGAACCAGCAATTGATACACGTTTTTGTTGCTTAAATTTTCAATTTCAATCTTTTCTTTGTTTATATTGATAGATAATCTGTTAACATTTACTTTTGATTTGATGGATTCTTCCGTAGTTAAAGCTTTTAGCCATGAGGTTGGAATTGAGTTTTTGACTTTTGAAATTTCTGCTATCCAATTTTTAGTGTTTCGCAGTTTTTTAAATATTTTATTTTGGGCAATTTTTCCTTTATCGTCAATAATATCGTTAATATAAATAAAATTACTGTGTATCCAGTTAAGCATAATAAGCGGCTTATTTTGAAATTTTATAAATTTATTACCCCATATAACTTGCTTTCTTATTTCGACAAAGTTTTTCAATTCTGTGTTGTTCGTTTCATGAAATAGAATCCAACTTTTTATTATTTCTAAGTAAAATTCTGGAATGTCCTTAGTTATGTAATCTAGTTTTTTAAATGTTTGGTTGTTTAAATTCATTCTAAAAATGAGGAAATTTTCTCCTAATTTATTTAAAAATAGCTTTGGTATCAATGTCCAATTTTCTTGTTTTGCCTGTAGCAATCTAGAGACCCATCTTATTTTAAGAGAGGAGAAGTAGCTTTTTATGTCGGTCATTTTAAGCCCTCCCTGGTTGTAATCTGCTACCAAAGTATGTCTTTTAACTTTGTCTTTCTTACTATTCCATATGAAACTAAAGATTTCTCTTTCTATATCAACTATTTTTGAGTTACTTAAAACTGTAACATTTGCTAAAAAAGTAAATTGTGGTATAATGAGAGTTTTAACTATAAGAATTTTACCTAAAATGGTTAAGTTTCTTTTTTTCCAAGATGTAATCAGATTTCGACTCTTTTCAAATCTAGTATCCCAATTTAATTTTTCACAATCTTTTTTATTAATGCCGAAATATATACCTAGCACTTTAACAGGTTTGTCCGTGAAATTAATTTCATCTACTTTATCTCTACAATGCTTTAGTTTACCAATCCAAATTCCTTCCGTTTTATTTTTGTTAAGTTGTAATCCAGAAAAAGTTCCAAAAATTTCGATTATATTTAATGCTGTTCGGATTTCTTCTTTGGATTTTAGGAATAGAGTTGTATCATCAGCCACTTGCGTGATTTTTAAGCAATGTGTTTTACTATTAATTTTTAATTCTATGCCTCTTATATTGTTGTTTTGCCTTAGTTGGTTAGCCATTATTTCTACTGACATTACGAAAAGTAAAGAAGAGCACGGGCACCCCTGCCGGATACCTCTTAGGGGTCTAAAGGGGGCAGATATCCAACCGTTATTAAATATAGAACTATTTATATTTGTATACAAGGTTGTTATCCAATTTATGAAGGGTTTATTAAAACCAAAATATTCTAAAGTATGATACATAAAATTCCATTCTAATGTGTCGAAAGCTTTCGAAAAATCTATGAATAAAATTGCTCCTTCTATATTAAACTTATCTGCGTAATCTATTACATCTTGTATTTGGCGTAAGTTAAAACCTATAAATCTGTTCTTTATGTATCCTGTTTGATCAGCATTAATGATTAAATTTAAGATTTTTTTTATTCTTAAAGCTAGAGTGTATGAGAGTATTTTGTAATCACTATTCAATAATGATATTGGTCTATAATTTGCCAGTTCTAAAGGATCATTTTTTTTATAAATTAGATTCAGTAAACTTTGTCTTTGCGTAAATGGAAGATGTTTATTTTCAAAGCTAAAATTAAAAATTTCTACAAGCAGCGGTCCAAGAAGTTCCCAAAACTTTTATAAAAGTTTATGCTTATTCCGTCCATTCCCGGACTTTTGTTTATCTTTAGATTATTGACTGCAATGGTTAATTCTTCTAACGTTACGTTTCCGTCACAAGACTTACTTTCTTCTTCTGACAGTTTATAATTATGTTTTGTTTTAGAAATGTATTTTTTAACATCTATATCCGGTTTTTGTTTAGTGTCGTATAGATTAGCATAAAAATTTCTTTCAAGATTTAATATTTCATCTTGATCTGTTACTATTACCCCCTTATTGTTTCTCAGTTTCAGTATTGTCTTTTTCGTTTGTTTAGATTTTTCAAGACCTAGAAAATATGCATTATTTTTTTCTCCTTTTTCTACCCACTCTTGTTTTGATCTTATTTGAGCTCCTTTTGCTTTGTATTCATATTGATTTTCTAGCTCTTTCTCTAAAGTGGATATTTTTTCTTTTATAAAATTATTATCTTCATTATTAGATTTTTCATATAATATTTTTAATTGTAGTTCTAAATTACGCGTTACATTTTTTCTCAGTTTAGCTTTTTTTAATAACAAAAGAAAATTACTCAAAAAAAAACTAATATATAAAACGATTTAATTACTCCATTGTGTTTTTTTTTATATATATATGAAAACAAAAGCAGCACTGACAAGTGCAGACAGCATTGGATTTATTTAGAGTTTTTTGATGATTTCTTACTCTAGATTAGCTTTCACGACAACGGAATGTACTGTAGACAGTAATTAGTGTTTGTATTACGTCTGTGGTAAGTCCTTCGACAACAATTACTGTATACCAACTTATTTTTGCTAAATTCACGCGCAGAAAAATAACGCGAATATGTAAAACAAATCTTTCCGTATTCAACTACATCAAGAAAATTGGTGAATCGCGAAGAGTCCTCGCGAAGTGTGATAGAAAAGATGAAACGCGAAATAAAGTATCCGCGAAAATAAGTTGTTTGACAGTATTCGGAAGGTCTTTTTTCGTACAGTCACCAGTTAATTTAGATATTAATATTTGAATAATACATTATAATTATTACAAGTACAACTGGTTTTCCCTTTAAAAACGATAAGAAGATACCAAATTGACACTAAACTGTACACAATCAAGTGGATTGTATTGTTTTAAGTCTGGTATCCGTAATGAGTTTTTATTCATATTTCCAAACGGTAAAAAGAAGAAAAAACTGAAAGAGAAGGAAATGACTTAAGTCTACATACTTAGACTATTTTCATATTACCAACTTTTGACTCCGGATTATATAATGTTTTGACAGGTTAACGAACTCTAGAGTGGGACATCTTTGCACTCGATCAAGTAAGATAAAACCACAAATGTCAAATCAAATATAAAATCGGTGCATAGAAGGTAACTGGGTCAAGATAGGGTTACCAAGTCAGGAATATGACAGTTGTTATCCATTCGTTTGATGTGTTTGAGCTTTTGATTTTGCCATTTGATTAGGGACTTTTCGTTTTGAATTTTCCTCCGATTTCGTTTTTTTTTTGTTATTTTACTTTATACGGTAACATGAAAATAATCTATTATGACATTTATTTTTTGTTATAAATTTATTAATATGGAAAATTAGACAAACAAAACACAAATCATAAATCGCAAAATCAAACTTTATTTATAACAGATTTTGTCAATTGAATCTTTATCAGGTGAAGCTTCGATGTCGACCATCATTATTATCGTCCAAACATTATTTGAAATATTTTGCACACTAAAAAGCGTATCAAATCATCATATAAATTTTGAAAATGCATCCTTCATCATGTTAAAACAAATCAGAAGAATTTTGTCGTACACTAATATTCTGTTTCCATTCCGTGACAAAGTTTATTATCAGTAGTTATCTGGCTTTTTTACACCACAAACTGTAAATATAAAAAAACGTACAATACAGTTACATTGTCATATGTTCTATCATTAACTATATGGTTATTTTTTGTTTCTAAACATCGTATCGTAGGGCTTTACGAAGTGTGTTCATATTTGTTGTATATCTATTTCGTTTCCGACAGATATAAGTAATTTGGTTTCTTTTTGTATTTTAAACACATGTCTCAAAATCATGACAACTTAACATTATTCTTATTATTCAAAGAATGTCTTTTTTAAAGGAAATGTATGCATTTAATTATTCTACATAATAATTTTACCATTTTTGTTGGTTTTCTTCATGACCATTCTGTTTTATTATTTCGAACCACTTTTCTGGTACAAGTGAATTCTATGCATCTCCTGACTGCTGTTTCTCCTTCTTCTAGACATTTACCTTCAAACTTGCATCCTAATTAAGTAAACAATAGCTGATAGTTTCTACAGTGTAAATGTAATTGTTAAACATATGCGACAATTATACTTTTGTTGTATCTCTTATAGGTTTTTTTAATTTCTGTCTATCTTTTTTACTAATAGTATACAGCTACGAATACTAAATATGCCACATATTGAAATTGTATTTGCTATTGTAATAATAATTCGTATGTGGTATGTTACGTTTTTATATATTAACTATAGATTGACTCGAATCCGATCAAAAAACGGGAATGATCTCATTTTTACCGGAAAGGAAACATTTTGCTCCACTACTAGTGACATATCGTGTTGCTGGTGGCAATAGAAATTAGGTGATTCCTGAACCGAGGAAGGGAGGACGGGAAAAGTGGAAAATCTAGGCAGTCATTTTATAATATAAATTTCACAAACAAAATGAAAAAAACATGGGAAAACATCTTCATTGAAACTTGGACACTAAGGTTTTGAATAGTGTACGGTACTTATTTCTTGTGACTACAGCAATTCTCATGGATGATTAAAAAAAACACACAAAAATTTTCTATTTATCGCATGAAGAAATATTTTTGCATCACATTGAACAGTGTTATATGAATGAATGATTCGAACTATGGGTTAATTTTGTTGGCCGGCCTATAATTGAATGTTCTTTGTGATTCATTTGCAATCATAACACATCTCTTTTTATTTGTTTGAAATATTTTACTTACATGGACAATTTCACAACGAAAGATAAAAAAAAAAACTGCTGTAAGTTGACAATTTTAGTAGCAATAAACAAAAAAACTATGTCAATTGGACATGCTTTGATACTAGATAACATTTTTGTTCGCTTTGGAGATTCCGTATATCGTCAGGTTATCGGAATTCCGATGGGGACTAACTGTGCACCACTTATTGCAGACCTGTTTTTGTATTGCTATGAGTTACAATTTATTACAAAAATCAGCAAAGACCTATCGAAACAACATCTGATACACAAATTTAATAATACTTTTAGATATTTGGATGATATTTTGGCTCTCAATAATGACGACTTCAGTATGTATACTAAAGAAATGTATCCTGTTGAACTTACTTTAAATAAAGCTAATACTAACAATGACCACTGCCCTTTCCTCGATCTTGATTATATATATATCATTAACGGAAAGCTTAATACTAAAACTTATGATAAAAGAGATGATTTCTCATTTCTTATCGTTAATTATCCATTTTTAGATGGTGACGTTTCCTTGTCACCATCTTACGGTGTTTATATATCTCAACTTGTACGATTCGCTCGTGTATGTAACAATGTTTTAGATTTTAACGAGAGAAATTTATGTATTACTGAAAAATTATTACACCAGGGTTTTCGATATGACAAACTAGTCAAAACATTTACTAAATTTTATCATCGGTATAAAGACATCATTCGGAAATATAGCTCAAAATGCAGACTTCTTATACGTTCAGGTATTTCACATCCAATTTTTATGGAAATATTCTTTATAAAGCACAAAAATGTCAGTATTCACCTCAGAAGCTAACAAAACCTTTGAATAGACTTATTAAGAAGGGATATAGTTACGATACTGTTGTCAGGTCATTAAAGATTGCATATTTTGTCGTTAATATTGTTTCACATGGTCTTTGCATCATTATTAATGAACCAGTTGTTGGCATGACACGGGTTATGTTCTTCTCATATATGTTATGATGGTATGATACTAAACCCCTCACAGGGAGGATTGTGCCTGATATTTATATGATGAAGACATATCTTTTTAATCAGTTTAATTGAAGTCTGGAGCTGGCATGTCAGTTAACTGCTAGTAGTCTGATGTTATTTATGTATTATTGTCATTTGTTTATTTTCTTTGGTTACATCTTCTGACATCAGACTCGGACTTCTCTTGAACTGAATTTTAATGTGCGTATTGTTATGCGTTTACTTTTCTGCATTGGCTAGAGGTATAGGGGGAGGGTTGAGATCTCACAAACATGTTTAACCCCGCCGCATTGTTGCGCCTGTCTCAAGTCAGGAGCCTCTGGCCTTTGTTAGTCTTGTATTATTTTAACTTTTAGTTTCTTGTGTACAATTTGGAGTTTAGTATGGGGTTCATTATCACTGAACAGTATATATTTGTTTAGGGGCCAGCTGAAGGACGCCTCCGGGTGCTGAAATTTCTCATTGCATTGAAGACCTGTTGGTGACCTTCTGCTGTTGTCTGTTCTATGGTCGGGTTGTTGTCTTTTTCGCACATTCCCCATTTCCATTCTCAATTTTATAAGTTACCTCTCTCCGTTTCTTCAAACCATGCTTTCTGAAAAAGTTCATTTACCCGACAGGTTCTTGTCACACATCTTTTTGTAGTAATTGATTGTCCGTTACCATAACACTTACCAAAGCGTATACACCCTGCAAAACATTATATATTGGTATTGATGTGTATGAGGGAAAAAAACTCCATAACAGTTGCCCTTGATATTTTAACGGAGTTGTTTTAATAGATATATATACAATCTTATCAAAATTCCAATGCTGTGTTCACGATTTGCTTAAAAGGATTCAACAACACTCTGTTTTACTTTTTGTTCATGTGATTATTGCATCAGCGTGCCTACAAACTTTTGAAGGTGTGCATCATAAAAGACATGGAGAAGATTTCATAAGTATGATTTACTTGTGTCTAATCCATTTTGCTTTAATACAGAAAATAAAATAAAACTAAACATAAAAGACAAACAACAGTATCTCGAAAAGTCTTTAAAACAGAAAGCAGAAGCTGTCGTTTTAAGATTGCTTTAACCGAATCATGAAGATATGAATTAGATTTTAATTAGACGGTGTATACAATAACAGTATTATTTGATAATCTTTAATTAATTTACTCATAAGACGACAACACATAATAACTATATATGCTGTGCTGAGTTTTTAGAACCTCTCCTTAAAAGCAAAGCAAATTAGTTGTTGAAACCATTTGCATGGTAAACCAGTCGTTATACAATCCAATATCAAACACCATCACATTTGAAGCAGACATATATAGTTTCACACGAAAAGCACGGGTAGACGCAGATACATGCGTGATGTGTTAAGCTTACAAGTTAAATGTAAGTTCAATCTATATATTATGTGAAAGCATTAGAACGATACCCTCAAAGGACGTAAAAATACATATGCTCAAACATTTGCTTTAATTTATTTTTTGTAAGTCATGTATTTTTTCGATGTAACATAATGAAAATTGTTGTGGAAACACCACTATAATATTATATGGTACAATGAGACAACTCTCCACCAGATACCAAAATGACATAACAGGTTAGCAACTATATGTCACATGTCGGCCTTCCACTAGTTCTTTATCCAAATATCAGCATTTTATAAAGCACAAAATATCTGTGTTCTAAACCTGACAACTAAATTACATTTTAAAGTTGGTCCTTTCATTGTTTTAAATAATATGACACAGGATTATGTTTTGTTAAAATATCAAACTAGGGTATCAAAACCATATCATCTACATGACCTGTGTAGACTTATATGTTTCAACGACGAATTGTTATTTGCTATTCTAGTAGTGAGTATTCTAATAAACATTAGATTGAAGGGGAAAGGGTTAGATATGAAAATTTTTGATACTGAATTGTACAGATTGCTGAATATCGTATGCCTTAAATACCGTTGAAACAAGTTGCGTACCAAGACACGTCTTCTTGTGAGTCTGAAACTTATATTCAAACTTTGATACATTGATTATGTCAAATGCATTAAATAAGAGTATAATATTATACTAGGTAACTCCAAAAAAATATATTTTTTTCGAAGACTTATCGATAACAAAATCAGTACAGCTTAGTAAAAAAATACCAAAGTAAGAGGTATTTCTTTACCAGAGACTATGAGGAAATCTGTCAATGATAATATTTTAGGAAATAGGATTACAGAAACATATGTGGATACAAATGGGAATTTTAGGAAGAGGTAAGCTAAGAAAAAAGAACTGTTGTTAGCGATACATTAATACTAATGGATAGGTTAGATATTTTGGATACACGCTGTATTTACTTGGTGACAAAGATATTTTAATGAAGTTCCATCCGTCAGTAATACATTGCTTAGTGACACATCTATACTCCCATTTCTCATTTAGCGCTCTACAACCTTTTGCATAGCCACAACCTTAAACATAAATTTAATATTACAGTAAAATAATCGTATTTCAAAAACAGCACTAACAAATATTCATTGTCTTTTTTTATATTAATCAGGTACAGATATATGTGTGTGCTAGTTTGGATTTTCTTTATCAATTCACGCTATTGCATAACAATCATAACAATGTCGATGAACACTCCTCATCGTCATACTTGACAACAGACACTTACCGCCAAATTCAGGATGTAGGGATAGTTCTGTGATGAAATCATCGTTCATCTTGGTGACTTTGCACTGCCGTTTAACACATGGAGCGGTCCGTCCTGACTCGCCATCTTTTAAACACTTTGTTCCACCTTTTCGTCGTTCTAATTTGCACACTGAAGTTAAAGAACGTTTGATTTATTGTTATGTCAATTTTGTCTTTTTATTAGAAATGCACTTGTATAGACGATATATTGAAGTGTAGTGTTCCTTTAAAACATCGAATAAGAAGAAAGCTCAAAGTATAAATGAGCAAATCTTAGTATAACAATTATTGAACTGATCAAACTGTGCTCTTCCCTCAAACAGTATACGTCTAGTAAATTGCTCTACAATTCTTATTTAATATAACTATCTTAAAGTAAAATCACAAAAATACTGAACTCCGGGAAGAGGGAAATTTAAAAAGGAAAGTCCCTAATCAAATGGCAAAATCGCAATCACAAACACATCAAACGAATGGATAACAATTGTCATATTCTAGAAACTGGTGGATTAAACTTGGTTCTACAGCTAGCTAACCTCTCACTTATATGACAGTCGCATCATATTCCATTATATTTACAAAGATATGTGAACAAACAAAACGACATAATAGGTAAAACTGTCGAAAAAGGGATACAGCAGTCAACATTGTGTTATAATCTTCATCACTATAAAAACAAAGAAATATGTAACAAAGAAGCACAAACGTCGTATACTAGAATACATAGCACATTAGAAAAATGAAAGACAAGAATACACACAACAGCACAATGACGAGTGATGAAGTATGCATGAACAACATTTCTTTTTCATTTTACATTTAAATGCCTTTGATGTAACTTACGTTTTCCTGATACTTGTGACATGAAGCCACGGTTAGTCAAGATGCATGTATATTGCACACAATCAGATACCCATGTTTGGCCTGCATCGTAACATTTACCATCCATGTAACACACTGCAAGTATATATTAAATATTTGGTTAATTATTTACCAACAGACAGAGGTTCAAAACACGGACCTTTGTAATGACATTTATAATTAGACTATTTACCGGATTTGTAATCACATAAGCAATACAACGGGTGCCACATGTGGAGCAGGATCTGCTTACCATTCCGGAGCACCTGAGATCACCCCTAGTTTTTGGTGGGGTCCGTGTTGTTTATTCTTTAGTTTTCTATGTTGTGTCATGTGTACTATTGTTTTTCTGTTTGTCTTTTTCATTGTTAGCCATGGCGTTGTCAGTTTGTTTTAGATTTATGAGTTTGACTGTCCCTTTGGTATCTTTCGTCCCTCTTTTATAATGCTGAGAACAACTAACAATATAGTAAATAAAGGCAACTGTTCATAGAGATTTCGAAGTTTATTTATCCAAAAAACATACTTTAAATTTCATTAACTTATTCTCCGATATATGTTTCCTTTGTTGATATAACCCCTCAGTCGTTTTCTTATTTTTTTAAAGTATAGTATTTGTAAATATTTTTTGTCATTTACGAAATACTTTCTTATGTCACAACAGTGCCCGTTAGTTTTATAAGCGATTTATAAACGATATTGTTGCAACGCTTTTTGTCAAACAGCAGTGACATCGTTAGATATGTACATCCGGTACGGCAGCATATATCGTCAGGGATCCAAAAAATAGTATTGTTGATACGTTTTTAATTAATCATAACCGGAAGTTCTATTATTATTTGATTTGAACATTCTTTTGAAATTAGTTTGGTTCCAACGCCCTATGCAAATTTGAACTAAAATTAATTTGTCTATGCTTTATATGTCCCGTTTCGCCTGAGCTCCTCATGTATTTTAAAAGATACTAGTATCTATACCTTTTATTTTGTTTCAAACAAAATAAATATTATATTGATAGATTCAAAAATATCAGTGAACTACGTTGTTAGGTGGGAGTGAAAAAGGGATCTTTACTCACTAGAATAGAATGGCTTCATCGAACCAAATTCGCAAATATACATTTTACATGGAATGTCATCATCGTATATTCCAACGCCTTCTTCGTAATTAACACCGTTTCGGGAACAATTCATCCCTGAAATATAATTTAATGTGCCATAATCAAATCTTGTTTGATTCCATAATAGAGTTTTCAGTTGCTGAAAAAAAAACCAATGGAATTCAGTTGATAACTTCCTTTGTAATACTCAACTTGACTATTTGATGGCATTTATATTTGTGAAATATATCCGTTTTCAGATATGTATAGTACTCATTGGCTTTAATTTTTTTTTAAGTTTGAGCTTTTCTGATATAGTTTTTGTTGCTGTATCCTCATATTTGTTCATTGCTTTGTAAATTAAGCAGGCCGTTAGTTTTATCTTTTGCATGGTTTTTCATTTGTCATTTCTGAACCGTTAACAGCTAAATGTGCGGTATGGGTTTTGTTCATTGTAGAAGGCCGTACGTTGGCATATTTACAAAGTTGTTAACTTCTGTGTCATTAGATTTCTGATGGAGATTTGTCTCATTTGCAATCATACACATCTTCTTATTTCCTTAATATAGAAAATTGCTTCCGATTTATTGAATTTAAAAAGAATTGTTTTCATATATATGTCTTATATAATATTCTGGCAGCATTCAAACGTAGAATGAACAAAGGTAAAAATTATTTGATGTGTTTGTTACTTTATTATTCAAAAAGCTTAAAATCTAGTTAATTACCACAATTTAATTTGCCTATTTTTAATTCGTTAGTCAATAAATAGATAAAAAGAAATATAAACACAGTAAATAATAGATTCATACATGTAGATTCTCAGATAGATCAGTATATTAAAACACAAATGAATAAATTACCCTTGGCATTAGAAGTATAATTTGACAACAGATGTTTCATGTAATTTGAGCATTTTTAAAACAGCCAAATAATCGAAAGCAAACAAAGTATGTATTATTTTCTCTATTATTAGCAACAATGAAGTAAAACTTATTCGGCTTATAAACATTCTGTTTTTGTAAATATTAAAATATGTAATTTCATAGTATTGTTTATATTTTTTTTATTTTTTCTAAATTTTAGAATAATTCTCTAATCACAAAATGGTCAAATAAATTAACAAAAATTCAATTTTTTTTTCTTCAACGTGAAAATCTTACCAATCCCAATATTGATACTGGCATCAAACTTATCATCATCAACATGATCATCTGATAAACCTGTCCGGTCAACTATCATAGAGGAACTGTAAATATCATCTTCGTTTGTCGATACTGTAATGTAATAATTCAATGAACTTCTACAATATTTACTATCTGCCGCCTGGCTCATGTTTATAATAATTTGCACCAAATTCCACATTACATCCCATCATATATACTTTGGACAAGAAAGTAAAAAGATTACAGGAGGTGTATTTGCAACAATACAAGTCGTTAGACGTAAAATTTTCTGAGCACTTTTGGCGAGGAAAATATCTTGAACATACACAAAATTTATGTGTTTTTACAAAAAATATACGGCAGAAATAACGTTTATTCTTCTTATAAAAGAAAATGCACGAAAAATCTGCTATAGTTCTTTAGCAAACAGAATCAAGACTATCACGTATATCACCCTTCCGGAAAGATATAAGAATTTGAAAAAGTAGCTCCTATACACATATTGGTCTACCTGATGCCATATGCAAAGCAGCTTGTCAACGTATATTGAGGGATACGCGAGGTGCGGCGTTTTGCATTTGCGCCGATCTGCATTTCATTTGCGCCGATTTTTCTTTCATTTGCGCGATTTTTTCTTTCATTTGCGCGATTTTTATTTTCATTGCGCGATTTTTATTTTCATTTGCGCCGATTTTTTTAACAGGTGAATTACAGGTAAATTACAGGTGAATAGATAAAAGAAGATGTGGTATGAGTGTCAATGAGACAACTCTCCATCCAAGTCATTTTATTTTTCATTTATCATTATAGACCTCTTCCGATATAGACCTCTTCCGTTAACCACTTGTACAAATGTAATGAATTGTCAATTATAACATGTATATAACTGTTGTCCCCTGCTCACCACGGGGAGGTGGAAGAAAGCCAACAAGATACATCTCCAGACTTTTTCCTCGGCCGTACCCGTAGTTCTTTAGCCTCTGTCTTTCGGTCAACTGCTACATGGTTGTGCTCGTTCTGTATTTTGACAATAGTCAGACCATCAGCTGAATCCGTGGTGACGATTTTATGGTACTTTGTAAGATATGTTGTTATGTTTCAGGACACTGACATTCCGATATATATAGCCATCGATGATCAAAGAATTGACTCCTTGGCTCGTTTCAGTGTGCAATATGTCAATAATGTTACAACGAAGTTTCAGAACAATATGAATCAAAATTAACTTAAACAAAAGTGAACAACATTTATAACCAGATTTCACCAATGGTATAGTACACGTACAAGTATTAACTTACCTGTAAATCTAATAAGAAGCAAATATAAAATCGGCGGAAATGAAAAAATGAAATCGGCGCAAATGAAAGAATGAACATTTTTAAAATCGGCGCAAATGTCATACGCCCGGAGGTGAATAGCGAATTTTATCACCTAACTTCTTCGTGAATAATCAAACGTTTATCAAGGAAATATCCCTTAACCAGTAGTTACCTCGTCTATAAATCTTGAAGCCAAATTCAAATTTGATAACATTGTTAGTACGAGAAAGAAAGAAAAAAGCGACGGAAAGTGTATGTCTTATAGTTTTCGTAAACAACGTTAAAATGATGAATTTACAGCACATTATGTAAAAAAGAGAAGTACACAAATGTATAGTCAGTTTATAGACAATATTTACCTTTGTTTTCATCAGAGAATCCAATATCATCGATTGTTCCTACACAGTGGGGACACCATCGTCGATAACCATCGCTGGACTCTGGTCAATACTGTTGTCGACTGTTTGCACTGGTATAACATTAATATTTCCCAAAGGGATGTCGACATTGTTTTGGGTGTCATGAGTATGCACTGGAGAGTTTGAAGGATCTTGTATAGTATCGGTTAATAGATATGCTTGGGATCCAGTCACAATGCATAGACATATTCCAGATAGCAATATTTCACTGATTTTCATCTGTTAAAGGAATAAAGTAAAAATGATACAAAAAATATAAACAACTCGAATAATATTTTTTATTCATTTTAAGGCTTATCCAAAAATAAAACACACAATGAAAATTGCGGGAAAAAATTTGATGTCATTTCAATATTTGTCCTCCCAAATAATAATTTGTTACGTTTTTTTTAAAGTATCTTTCGTATCTAAATAATACATTTTATTGTATAGCAATATAATATTTCCCACAGAAAGTAACAAAAGTTAGCGTGCAATAAATTCTAATATTGCACTAGTGCAATAAATCTTCAAATTCATGACGTCATCAACGACAAAATCTTAGTTTAAACAATTTTTCCTTTTAATATTATATTGCTATACAATAAAAGGGTTATTGCATGAAATTGGGAAAATTGTCCCTCGTGAACATATATTGCACTCGCAAGCTCGTGCAATATAAAATTCTACTCGGACAATAATCCCCAATATTCATGCAATAACCTATAGTATTAAAATTGTAGACTCTTTTACTAAAGTTAATCATGTTGCTCAAAGTGAATGTTAAAAACTTACTTTGTATAATGTTAAGATGCTCCCTTACTTATAACACATAATACATTTTCCCTCCTTATATATGACCATGTGTTAGTCAAATTGACGTATATTGCATATCTGGAGAGTTGCCTTATTGCTTTTTGATTTGGGTCTAGAGGGTTCAACACCAAATTTATGAGTCAATACTTATAAGGTTGAATAAAATTTTAAAAAAAATGTTTTTCATCACAAAAGTTCATTTCACTTAAAATTGATATTGTAGTGCCGCCTTTAAAATGCTTGTCAAAAGAGCACAGCAAGAGACTCTTAAAATTCCATTGAATGGGAGATAATATTTAATATATCCCATTAAACTTGAAAATGTTTCGTTTATCACCTGTTGAATGTTCCTAAATTTCCTAATCGGAAGTTTTGTTTTCAATAAAATTTGTAATTTTGTGTCTGTTTACCGCAAACAATGAAATATACCCCTAGTTACCATTTTAATGTTTACCACAATCAATGAAACATACCTTGCCATAATAAGTCATTGCTCCTCCCAAATGCACTAATACAGAGCGTAGGTGCATCAGACTTACTTTTTAAATAAGATTTCTTTATGTGAAATGTTTTAAAACTATGTTATTGTCAGTAAAAAAGACAAACCATACATAACAGAACAATAATATATTTCAAAGGTTTTTTGAATGAGGTTTAGGTTGTGGGAAACGATACAAGAGCAGAAGTGTTCAGTTGGCTAACATGTCATTCTACCATCATTTAAATACAAAATATCAACCCCGTTTTAGTGTGGTTTAAATTGCTTAATCTTTAGTTTGTCATGAAGCGTTTGGTAGATTGATGTTTGTCTTTTCATTACGTTGCCTTGATCTTATTCGCTTCTCTTCCACTTCAGAGCGTTGATTCTCCTTTTGGTATTTTCCGCCCCATTTTAACTTTGAAATATTCATAACTACCTAGTCCAACTCGTAAACGTTTCATTATTAACTAATATGTGTATTTCAGCTTATGACAAAACAGAAAATACTATTTAATATATTCAGGATTAAGTTTCTATTTTAGCATCGCCTTTGTCAATGTGAAAAAACATATTAAACTTTTTTCCCCTTATTTTGTTCTTATGTTTTTATCCAAACCATTGTAATCTTAGTGGACTGTTGATTATTAAAAAAAAACTGTCAAATTTATTCCTTTATCGATTATAACATTTTTCATTTTCAAATTCAAGAATTTTAAAAATGATTATAAGATATCCGTGTATATTGTTACCGACTATAGGTAAAAACTATTATTAAGAAGGTTGTTGATAAAACAAAGTCTGACATTCTAATAAGTCAACATTTAGTCGGGGTACTTGTTCTTATATAATAATAATTAGTTTTGATCTTTAGAAAATATGAATCTTCTCGACCAAATTCAAAAAAGGCTAATATTAATATCAATAATTTATTGGGAAATTCCACATTTTGATTAGAAGAAATATGATTTCTCTCAACTCCGAATAAGGAATACAGAAAAGCAGATTGTAAATAAAGTCGAAAATATTGATTTTGTTCACAGAACATGAATAACTCACTTGTGAGTCTTTTGAAATTGAAGTTATTTGATTGACACCGCAATTAAATGAAGCAAACTGAGATATCTCCCTCACTAAATAAAATCCTTAACACATATCTAAAGAACAAAATTGTGTATTATCCGACTATGATTGTATTTAATCATTTAACATATATATGATATCAATAACCGCCTGAATTTGACAAACATTTGGGAATGGAAATATGGAAAATTTCTGAAGAGCTGCATATTTGTATGTAAAAATAAGGAAATGTGATATGATTGCCAATGGAGTCAACAGTCCATCAAAGTATGTTTACAATTGTATGATACTGTACGGATTTCAGCAATGAACAAACCCGTTCTGTATAGTTACCTGTAAGGCCCCGGAATGAATGAATGTGAAACAAATACCCAAAAGAACTCGAGGTACAAAAATTACAGAAAAAATTAAACATTTTTTTTTTCATTATGAATTTTATTTTTTTCACCATCAATTGTTACTTAAGGGTATGGTACAAAAGTCAACCAAGAAAATTGGGTTCGTTTTGGCCACAGATGACTTTTTAAAATGTTTATATCATTGAAAAGCTCCAAATTATCCCCCTTTGGTGCAAAAATGTCATGTTTTGGGCATTAAAATTTAAATATTTTTGACTTCATCGGTAACCTATATTTTTTATTATTATTTTCAAATAAGCTGCATACTTAGACTAAACAATTGTAAAGTTTAGGCTATTTCTGTAATTTCTTTCTTTTTTATATTTCGCTATTACCTATATTTCTCCTATTTGTTCACAGAAAAAAAGTACCTGAACAAAAATGCATGTTTTTTTCGAAGGCATATTGTGAGCTTAAATTAACGGTGACTCCATTTAAAAAAAAAAAAATTCTACTAAGTATATGATAAAGTTCATTTATAGAAAAAAATGCGAATAAAAAATCGATGTATACCCGCGAGCACCCTTAATAAAATATTTTCTGCATTTCTCCTCATACCCATTAACAATCTATGTTAATATTATTTCAAATTCAGTATATGTTTTGTATTTCTAATTTAGAAGTTATGTTCTATTGACCTACATTGCTAATGAACCACAAAAATGTAAAGGCACATTTTTTCAACTTTAAATGTTTATGTTGAAATTCAAGAAGTACTTAACTATATGTGTCTCTTTTGTAAATAAATTATTCGCATGTGTAGTTTTTATGACTGCACTGCAGCAAATACTGAAAGTGAGACATCTATATCTCCATACGATTTGTGATACATGTACATACTTTTCTGTATAAGTCTTTGTTCTTTAAATAGAAAATTCGATACGACATTCCGCTCTTGTAACAAAAAATATGACAGTGTATATATGTCGACGAAATAATGTGTTGACATAAGATAAACGTTCTCTTGTGGAAACGATGAGGCACTTTGTTGTGATAATTTTACTTATCTCATTTTTAGGCTTAATACCTTTATCAATTCTTTGAAATGAAAGATTGATTTTAGTCATGCAGACATTATTTTATCAGCCCTTATCAAATTTCGTAACCCGGAGTATATGATTTTCCGAATAGAACTTCTAAAAAAATATTGGAATTTACCTGTTTATTTATATGACATATCATAATTTTGACGTATCGACTGCACTTTAATATATAGAATTATTTTCAGTATGTTCTACTTTCTGACTGCCAAATCCCACATTTCCTTTTGTTTACTATGTCAAAATTAGGTAGCATGGTATAGTATATATTAGTATGTAAACGCAGTGTATATATATCATGTATATAATGAATATAATATATTGAGAGGAAGTATTAATACAATCATATACAGTAAGTGTGAGCATGATAACGTTTTCATAAGTCTGTATCAATAGCAGAATGGCATGTGATCCCCTATTTATAAATTCGAAAGTCTTTTATATTGTAGTCGTACTTTTTTTTTTAAAGACGATGAATTGCACACCATGTTATCAAATTAAATACAAAGTAAAGCAAAAATACCTACTGATAATAAAACATGATGAACCAGACATAACGGTTCAATATTACGGGGGTTTCGGTCCCCTCTACGTCGTTAGTTAAAGACAAGCCATCATTAGGTACATGCTGTGTTTTAAAGACAAAAAACATCGTTTGGTATGTATGGTGTAGTCCCTGAATATGCTTTTAATATATCTAAAAATTGAGAATTCAAGAATACCTGAGGCATTGTTTAACAGAACCAAAATTCAGTTATTTTGTAATTACAATGTTGTGGTGTACATTAAAGCCCAATTAGTATAGCTATTACATATATACTCCATATGCAAGTCTTTGGTATTATTGATGTCTATATTGGGAAAATGGTACTTTCAAAATAGACATATCCCGTTTAAATTGAACCGGGTGTGAATATGTGCATTGCTGTAGAAATGAAAGTATATCTCTAAATATTGTGCCAGACTTATGGTCGATTGGTGTTATATGTCCAATTTATAAAAACAAAGGTGATGTCACTAACCCTGACAATTACAGGGGGATTACAATACTTAGTTGTTATGGTAAACTTTTTACAGCTGTACTAAATAACAGACTTAATGTTTATCTTGAAAATATGAATGTTCCCTGTGAAGAACAGGCAGGTTTTAGAAAGAATTATGGAACTTATGATCATATATTCAATCTTAAATGTTTAATTGATTTGTACTTACACAAGAATAAACCACTATATTGTGCCTTTATTGATTATCGCAAGGCTTTTGACTCCATTAATAGAACAGCTTTATGGAATAAGTTACTGCAAAACTGTATTGATGGTAAAATGTTTAATATTGTACATGCTATGTATGAAAATGCTAAATCTTGTGTACGACAGGGTAGTCAAATGTCAGATTATTTTCAAAGTAATGTTGGTGTTAGACAGGGAGAAAACCTGTCGCCTGTACTTTTTTCGCTGTTTCTTAATGATTTAGTCCAGTTTGTATCTAATGCATATGATGGGTTGTCAGATGTTTGTAATGCTGTTCATACTGCGCTTGATACTGATGAAATTTCTGTCTATTTAAGATTGTATCTATTATTATATGCTGATGACACTGTTATACTTGCTGAATCTAAGGCTGAGTTACAAGCTGCACTTAATTCCATGTATTTATATTGTAAGACTTGGAAACTTGAAATTAATGCTACAAAAACAAAAGTTGTTGTATTTAGGAAACGTAAATCCCCTAATAAACCTGTATTTACACTGAATGGGGAGGTTTTGAATATTGTTGATGATTTTGCTTATTTAGGTATTATATTTATGTATAACGGTTCCTTTAAAAATAACCAGAATAAATTGTTAGAACAAGGTAGAAAAGCCATGTACAGTATGTTAAGAAAATGTAGAAGTCTAGGATTGCCTATTGATTTGCAATTACAAATGTTTGACACAATGGTAGCACCTATATTGTTATATGGGTGTGAAGTGTGGGGTTATAGTAACAATAATACTGTTGAATCTTTATTCTTACAATTTTATAAGATTATTTTAAATGTTAAGAAGTCAACTCCAAATTGTATTATATATGGAGAACTAGGTAGATATCCTATTGATGTATTTATTAAAAGTAGGATGATTGGTCTATGGAAAAGATTCATGTGTAGTAAGCAAGATAAGATTTCATCTATTTTGTATAAATTGTTATACACCATGCATAACAGAAATATGTACCATTCAGAATGGATACGTTGTGTTGAAAATACTCTAAATGAATGTGGTTGTTCTGAATATTGGTTAACTCAAAATGTGTCTAAATCTGTCAACCTAGCTAAGATTGTAAAGCAAAGGTTATGTGACCAATTTAAGCAGAAATGGTGTGCTACTGTGTATGAATCACCTAAATGTCTCAATTATAGAATTTTTAAAAGAAAGCATTGTTTTGAAAAATATTTAATAGAACTTCCTACAGATTTAAGGAAATCTTTATGTAATTTTAGATGTGTTAATAATAAACTGTCAGTTGAAAAGGGCAGGTTTTGGGGAATAGCAAGAGATGATAGAATTTGTGATATTTGTGACTGTAACTCATTAGGTGATGAATTTCATTATTTATTCCAATGTTCTTATTTCAAAAACGAGAGGAAAATGTTATTGCCAAAAGAATTCACTACAAATCCAAATGTTGATAAATTTCATGCTTTGTTTAACTCAGACAATTATAATGTAATATTCAAAGCTTCAAAATTTTGTAAAATCATACTTTCTTTAGTAAAATGATTGAAGTTACTGTTTATATAATATGTTCGTCTTCCATATATTTGGAAATGTATATCATGTATATATGTTAACTTGTTCATTTAATCAACCTATTTTGTTATATTGTGTTAAATTGTATTCAATTGTATTTGTTCACATACCCTGGTTAAGGGTCTTGAGAAATAAAAACTTGAAACTTGAAAAGAATAAGACATTACAAAAAGGTTTCTGCAGTTTCCAACTTGGATAAAAAAATCAAGTAAAACAACATCATTCAGCCTCCGAGTGTATCTCGCGAGAACGTCTAGACGATTTTTTAAAAGCTATAACTTTTTAACTTATTTATTCAAGTGGTATGACTTATGTCAAGACTTATAGCTTTTCACATGTTTTAACGTTTCTTTAATATGACACTATCATCTACAAAATCGTACAATTTTTCATGCTTCTATAATTTTACTATCATTTATTCAATTATTTTTGTATTTTATTTCTAGCAGTATAAATGACATAATAAAATATCAAGTAGGTTATCCTTAAACACAACTTATTTGAGTCAACCGGATTCTGATTTTGAATTTACGTGGTTCCGCGCGAAAACTTTACACAGTGTCGGGCAACAAAGGCACACATCTTGTTGTCCTTTTCTCTTCTTGATCTATTGTCTGGATGTTAAATTTGGTTTAATGGATCCCATACTATTCTTGCATATTACATTGTGGGTTTTACTATGGATACATATATGCAGCCGCCTTTACAGGTGTTGTTAAATTTGTTGAAGACAGTTCCCTCTAGAATTAGGCTCTGTTCTCTATTATGTAGGAATGAGCGATCTATCTGTTGGTTTAATGATTGACGCCGTAATATTTCAATTTATGTAGTGAGATGGTTTGGCACCTTGTCAAATGCTTTTGCAAAACTCTAGTAAAATGATATCTATTTGGTAGTTTATTTTTAATTTTGGTGCAATGTCGTAGAAGGTTACGTTTAGTAGTGGTTTCACAAGATTTTCTTTTGTGAAAACCATGTTTTGCATTCGAAATTCGAGTGTGGTCCATTATGTTAATGTGTACGATATTTTCTGAGGAATTGCATGTGCTGGATATGAGAGATAATAGTCTGCACTAAAATACTAGGTACCTTCCATCTATTTTGAAAAAGTTGAACAACACATTTGCTTATCTCCAATCTTGTTGGACGTCACCAGTGTTCAGTGATGTTCGATACAGCTCTGTAAGAATGGAAGCAAGTTTGCTTGCTGTTGCTTTCAATATAAAAGATGGTATTGAATCTGGACTAGTGGCTTTAGGTGATTTAAGATTTGTATTTAACAATTTGTGAACTCCATTAGTGCTAATTCTAATATCGTTCATGGTAGAATATGAACTTGTTCCTGAATTTAGGAAATTGTTTAGGTTTTTTAAAGTAAATACTGACTAAAATTGATTATTTAGAGTGAAAGTCTTGCTCTTATTGTCATTTTGGAGAAATCCCAATTTAAGTTTTAATAGAGCAACTCCTATCCATCTTGGTCTTTGCTCTTGACGTATGACTATGATTTCCTTCCGTTTTCTTTATAATCAGAGCTACATTAATGTACTTCTTATTGGCTTTCCTGATTCTAATTGTACTTCTTGTACCTAAACATATCCATATCCATGCCTCTTTTCTTTTAACTTTGTCTTGCCTTTCTTTTGGACTTATTAATCGGTCCTAGCCCATTACTGACACTTGACTACTAAACTAAAGCATAATGAAGCATTTCTTTTTGAGTCAGTAAGATCTACAAATTAACTTTTGTTTTATCATTTTTTTTTAAAGTTCTACAGTTACAATTGAACTTTTCATCGGAAATTATACTCATAGAAAGATTGGTTTATTTCGCGTTCAGCATTCTTTTTTCTTCAAATGTGTCTATGAGAAGCGTAAGTGATAATTTTTTGGTCTATTTTTTTTCTATATTTTTAACTTGCATATACTTGCGCTTGTTAAATTGCAATGTCCATGGAATCTTCTCTTAATATGTGTGTTTCTCTTGTTGTTAATATATACTTTACCATCTCATAATACTATTCAGAGAAAATTTTCAAATTTTATGGTCTTTATACATTTATTACATATTATTTTTATTTACATGCATGAAAAATTAAATGTTTTGAAATGATAACTTTAAAAAGTAAACCCATTGCGTTTTGAAGGACGCAATGGATGAATAAATATCTGTATCAATCATGTTGACATATCCTATAAAATCTAAGTTATTTAGTATATAGGTATTGACTTTTACCATAGCTTTCGTGTAAGTAACTTGTTTATATTATAACATTTCAACAAAATAATGTATTTTTATTATTCAAGTTTGAATATTGTACAGAAGATTGGTTGACAATTTTAATCAAAATAATATAAAACAATAAAATAAAATAAAATTCATATAAAAACAAAACTATTGAAAAAGCTTGTAAAGATAATTGTAGTAACACGGTTGTTGGACCATGAATTATTCTTTCCACAAGGAATAAGCATTTCTTTCAAAGGTCTTGTGTTGTTACGTATGAATATGGGGTGGGGGTTGTAAATTGTGGGCAAGTAGATGATTTGTAACAAGTTTCAAATGTTATTAGCACTCATTTCCTGAACGAGAATCTCAGCTGAAATGACATAATGAAACCGATCATCATTGTCATAAACAAAACAATTAAAAATGATCAACATGATGTACAAACGAATAAAAGAAATTTTTTAGTTAGACAGCAACCCAACGTCATAAATAACAAAACACATCTTAGTATCATTCCATCTTAAACATATTTGCAATATCTTAAAAATATCCATGACGAAATAATGAATTTTATTGAATAAATTCTGTATGCTTCATTATTAGTTTCATTCTCTTCGTGAAATATAAAATTTAATGTACATTTACACAAATTGATGTTGTCATGTCACGTTGTGTACGGAACGGAACTTGTATGACATCCCGATTCCGTTGCGGTCGAGCAAATTGTTGTACTTCCCTTTGCTAGATTTTAAAACTTGCTTTTATGACACCTGGGCTACACCGCCTAAACTGTGTATCGCGCCCAATACCACTCCGCTAATTAGGTTATATAAGAATATTTAGTGTTGTAACACATGATGGACGGTTATGTGGCATGTTCTTAGAATATCTTGTAGATCCGCAGTTTCTGTTCGTCGTAACGGATGATTCGACATAAACCACGCATTCACAACATTGCCATCTATTTTTAAAATACGTCTTGCATCTTAAATATTGATGTAACTATACAAATTTTGCTTATTTCGTAAATCAGGAACTAAAATTGATTTTAAAAACACTAAAGTTACAACTTCTAAAGCAAGTTTACATACTTTTTAACAATGCATAACATTTTCCATTATTTCAGAGAAAATTCACTTTGAACTTTTTTTCATCGGTTTAATAATAAATAATTAATGTATTAATTATAAAAGTATAATTCAAGTGATAATGTGTCTGGTATTTTGGGAATAAACATCAATTCGCATAGTTTAAGGTAAGTAGCAATAATTGAATTTGCTTTTATCTTATCCTACTGGCCGCTTCAATTTTTGGACCATGGCGGTCACCATTATAGTTGAATCTACAATGGAGCATCGCAGTGAAAAGAATATTCTGATGCCTGAATAGTGCATAGAATAAATTTCACAGTTGAGAAACATTCGGTTGTGTTACGTAGTTTGGGATTTTAATGAGGTTGATATAAATCTTTATTCGTGTATTTAATTTTAAACAGCGAATTTAAATGTTTCTAAAATTACGTGAATTTATATTTAAAAAAACCACTCTAATATGTATATGTTCATCAGTGCTTCTGTACTGTTGTATAATGTGCAGTAGTTTCTTCACACAAGGAATCAGTATTTACTATAATCGCCATATATAATAGTCCATTAAGTAGCCAAACAAAACATGTCTGTTAAAACAAATACAAGTACTTTTGAATTCGAATACCTTTGATACCTGATTAAGATTTATTTTACAGAACATAAATTCCGTTACCAAATAAAACATATAGATTTTTAAAAAGCTTTATATCAGATCCATTTCATTGGGGCGGGAAAAAAATGTTTCTCTGTAGCTGCATTTCCATTCCAATAGCCTTCTGAAGTTCATGGATGTTCTTGATAGTGATGCTTCTTTAATAGATGTTCGTCGTATTTTTCTTAATAATTAGATCATTTTGAAATATAAGCATTTTGTTGGTTATCAATACCGTATTTCACCCATCACTGATCAATTCCAGTATATATTTAACATATCATTTTACATTGAATTGGAAGTTTAAGAAATTTTCGTTGCATCTATATCGGCTACAGCAAATTAATTTGAGCTCATGAATACCAGAAACAAAGCTTTACATTGGTAATTGTTACTGTTTGACACGTTTTTAGAGGTTGCTCGTAACTTCATAGCTTCTTGATATTTGGTACAATGTACAAAGTTAACTTTCGAAGCTGATTATACGGTATGGGTTTTGCTCAATATACTTCCTATAGTTGCTTACAACGTCATGTGTCATTTACAATCATATCATTTCCTTACTCTCATATTAATTTTTATACTTTAAAATTCTCTGTTGTTTGTTGTATAATTTCCTTTTAATAAAATGGTCAGATAGAGGGGTATAGGTATAAAAATATGTAAACATAAAAATAACTGAACGCGCTGGTTTAAAATCGAAGAGTATAAGCATTAATATTAGAAATCACAAGCAGGCGCGTAGCTACGTTTACGTCAAAACGCCCGGGCGTACACTTGCATTTTGGTAAAATAAATATTGTAATCTCAATAAATTAAAAGGAACTGGTTAAAATCATATAATCATTGTAAATCATTCTTCAATGGCTTGTATAATTGCGAATAAAAGTGATGAAATTTGCTTTTCAATCAAAAGGTATCGTATTATACATTTGTTCATTTTCTGAATCTACTGTGAATTGTATTTACTTTGCCTTTGTTTAAAGCTATTCATTATCTGTTGAGATTTGCATTTCTGTCGCGCGTGCGACATTTCAGTCGCGAAAGCGAGACATAACGATCCTAGATTCGTTGGCGGCGTCAACATTTAGGTTCATCCTGTCGTTTTAAAGATTTTTTTTAGATATCAATATCTTTGTCAAACATTCATGAAATTTTACGAAAGTTGGACATATATTTAAATTTCCTGTATTTACTGATAAAAGGAATTTCTCTTTTCAATTATAGCCGATTACATTGAGTGTGTAGTACGTGAAGGTAATATCTTTGGTTAGCTTGCTTGCTAGCTGAACAGTGAAGTCATAATTAGGTTAGGTAAACCACCCTCCTTTAAGAGTAGCCTAGTCCTACAGACAGATAGATTGATTATCTGTTGGACTAGTCTACTCTTAAAGGAGGGTTATTTCACTAACCTAATAATGACTTAACGGTTCAGCTAGCAAGCAAGCTAACCAAAGATATTACCTTTACATTCACACTAAATGCAATCGACTGTAATAAGTAGACACAGTCTAGGGTTTTAGTTTGTTACACATCAATTACTTTGTCAAGCCTTGATCGAATTTTATGAAACTTAGCAAAAGCTTTTTTATGATTAATGTCTGAAGCAAAACTTTAAATAACTTGAAGAATTTTGTTTTATTTTTCAGTTTATGGACTTATTAGACCGTTGGTTTTCCCGTTTGAATTGTTTTACACTAGTAATTTTGGGGCCCTTTATAACTTTTTTTTTGGTGTGAGCCAAGGCTCTGTGTTAAAGGCCGTACATTGACCTATAATGGTTTACTTTTATAAATTGCTATTTGGATGGAGAGTTGTCTCATTGGCACTCCCACCACATCTTCCTATATATATTATCTTTTTGCAATTAACAGACGGTCTGGTATTATTTCTTTACATGATAAATTTGTAAACCTTCATAGATTGTCATGAAACTTTGGCAGAAGAAGATAAAGAAAAAGTATCTAAAGAAAATGTTCAATTCATTTTCAATCCTGGAATGGACTGATAAATATTTTTTTGCGGGAAGCAATCCCAGGCGAGAACCAGGGTTCCACAGAACCCTTTACGAATTTTTATAATACACCTGAAAATCTATCAAAATTAATTATCTCATGTCCATTAACGAGATTTGTAAATAAAAGGGGTCTTGATTGTGAGATTGCTTTACCCAAAGACTCCTTTTAAACATATTCTTTAGTAGCTGGTTTTGACATTTTCTCTAAAACCAAACCAATACAATGCAAAAAAATAAACATTAAGGAGGCTCGAGGGTATAAAATTTAAATTACAGTTTTTCCTTATAATTTGTTGATTGAAACCTCTTAACATATGGATATAAAAAAAATGCAAAAAAATAGGGGGTAACCAACCATCTAAGCGAGTTACCGACTGCTAAAAAAATAAGGTTTTCCCTCATAAATCGTACAATTTTTACAAAGACTAAATGGGGAAATTGCACCTCCATTACCCCAATTTAAAGTACGGAGAGAACTAAATTACAGATTTGTATCAAACTTTCCATTCTAAGAGAGTTGTTATTGAAAAACAAAAAGAGCAAAAACAAAAATTAAGAGAGATAGATCACCAAAAGTGTGAAACCATGGCAACCAAAAATTGTAACTTTTCTTTCGTTTTTTTGGCTTTAACTATATGTTCCGGACCATATGAGTATTTGGACCATACGCGTATGGTCATGACCATAAGCGTATACTCATATGGTCCGACCATACGCGTATGGTCCGACCGTACGCGTATGGTCGGACCATATGAGTATAATACTCGCTTGGTTATTAACGGGCCGGACCATATGAGTATTTGGACCATATAGGGTTTTTTTTTCAAATTACATTATAAACGTATCAATACAAAAACTATCTAAAAAGCAAGATGGTTACATGATAATGTATTAATTTTATAATTCAAAGGCTACGTAAAAATTAAATATTGATGCCCTAGTTAGTTTTCATCGCTAATTATATTCTTGCATGTAGGCTTGATGTGACAGTTACTTCCACACCGTATCATAGCTTTTTTTTACATTTACTAGTCCGTGTTGTGCACGATCCTTTTCATTTACATCTTTTGTTTGCGAATGAAAAGTTAGCCTTTTTGCAGCTGCGTACAGTGATACCGAGGTCTTGGGCCATGCCGATATATCTACGATGTTTTAAGAAGCTCTAGATTTCAAATATCGTTACACGACTGCAATACACCATATTCACAAGACAACTTAAATAAAATGTGTTACTTCTTGTGTAACAGTTCATTAAGACATTTTTTGACTATTTTTTTAAGTCGACATATTGCCATTCACACGTTGTAACAAATCGGTAATAACCATCGGTAATGACCATCGGCAATGACCATTGGTATAAAATGTGTTTATGATAGTTTTGACAAGTAAATAAAATTAACTATTTGAAACTTCTAAATTATTTTAGTTAATCTTTTTGTTATGATTATATAAATTGATATAAAATCACCTATATGATAGCGTCTTTTTAATGAACAGTCATATCATATGAAGAGTTGAGACGTATTTAAAGTAAACTGTAACATAGTGTTAATTACCCCGACCATACGCGTACGGTCGGACCATACGCGTATGGTCGGACCATATGAGTATATACCCATATGGTCATGACCATACGCGTATGGTCCAAATACTCATATGGTCCGGAACATATATACTTAAAATCTGTTTATGGTTAACAGTACACAGGATTGATATGCAGGCCAACATCGAGTTTTAGGTCATTTGATAAATTCGTAAGGTCAAAGGTTAAGGCTATAAGGTACATAAAAATGCTAAATTTATGTTATTTTTGAAAGTTTTGGTAAAACTTTAATGAGATCATTCGCTAAGTTAAATCTAAATTACAGATTTATATTATACTTTCCATTCTGAGAGAGTTGTTATTGAAGTACAGAAAAAGCAAAAAAAAATTGGGGGTCACCGATCTTCAAGAGAAAGAGATCCTTCCAAACACCGAATATACTAGTCCTATTGCTTATAGTATCTGAGATATGGACTTAACCTTGTTCACTGATCCATGAAATATAGTTATCCTTTTACTGATAATAAGATAGAATTTAACGTTTACAAAAAATCTTAATTCTTTTTTCAAGTAGTCATTGAACCATGAAAATTATCTCATTCTTGAAAACTCTTTTGCTTCAGGGGGCTTCGTCCCTCGAATCCACTACCAACATGTGCTATGACCAGGACACGATGGGGCCCTCAGACCTCTTGTCGAGCTTCGGGCGTACACTTAAAAATGGACTGGCTACGCCACTGACAAGACTAGTTCAGTGATTCCAAAAGCAGCGTCTGGTAATTTTCATGTATCATAATTTACAATCTAAGCATAACAAATCTTAATTCGATATAGTATTTTTGCTTTCCATTGTCTTTTCTTGATGATACGTTTTCCTCTGAAGGCTGGTTTAAGATATTCAGACATACGGGTAAATTGATACCCTGCGGGACTCAGAATCGGTAAGACACAACATTAACTGTAAAAGAGTGTTAGTCCTACTTCGATCGAAAATGACAAAGTACTATTTCT